>VYZS01013059.1:0-13639 GCA_013400695.1 Neodrepanis coruscans | reverse complement strand
AGGATGAGGCAGTAAAAACATTTTAAAGAAAAACAAAATTCAATTTAAAGGATTACAATTATTTTAGAGATACATTTCAACTATAAGGCAAACCAAAGATACGCAACATTAGCTATCTCTGAGCAGCATCTTAGTTAAACAGGCTGAAATATCAATTAAGACATGATTTGTCTCAGATGAACTCTCAGTTTCCATGGGCTAACCTATTTTCCTTAGTCGTCTCAAAAGATATGATGTTTAATAACTAACATAACTGCAAGTAGTCTTAGCCTAGTAAAATAAAGGCAATGAGTTTCACTTAAAAATCGAAAAAAAAGGGTCATTCCAGGTGGCAAAATATTTTTAAAAGAATAAGATTTTTTTATTGCACATCACATAAAAAACTCTTTCTGAGAGAGAATTTGTATCCTGGCCAAGCTTTTTTCATTTACTAGACAAGATAAAATAAAACTTACTTTTTAGATAATCCGATGAGGCAGAATCTGTCATAAGCATACAAGAAGATAACATCTTATAAATTTCTGAATGTTCTTGTTCTGGGAGGAAATTTAACAAATTCTGATCCAAGACATCACACTGCAAAGAAAAGGAACTTTTGAGACAAACAGAAATATCACAATGAGAAACACTTGCAGAGATATGCAGCAAGGTGGATACAAAGCCTGTAGGATTCAACAGGAGTTTCCCCACTGATTTCCAGGGAGACCTGACAAACTCAAAATCAGGGGAGACACTGCTGGGCAAACCAAGTGGCCAGTTCTCTGTGGGCTAGTTCTCAGATTAATTCTCAGCACTCAACAATATTTAAAGTTTCTCACAGACCATCAGATGCACCAAGTATGTCCATGCAATTAAATGAGACCTGGGAGTGAGCTGGAAAATAGGTGCCTGGCTCCCCAGACTACTCAGCAACTACATGCATAGGCCTGTTGTGGATCACTGGAGCTTGTTCTCTCCCTAGCAAACTATGACTGGTGGGAGCAGTGAGGCTGTGAGCCACCAATCCCAAGAGCAGGGTCAGTCCCAGATCCAGTCCTTTCCTAGGGGTATACTCTCAGATCCTAGGAAACACCCTTGGGGTGGCAGGCCTTGCTCCACACTTCCAGCATCCTGGCAGGTGGGAGCAGAGAGAAGGAGACTCCCCAGTCTGGACATCACTCTGGACAGGTTATTCCCTGGGGAGGGAGACTTCATGGTGCCACCAGAACCTCTGGACAGCCATGGGCTGAATGCCTATGTATGTCCAGCCCCACTATTAGCTGGCATGAACCTGAAATCANAAGGAACTTTTGAGACAAACAGAAATATCACAATGAGAAACACTTGCAGAGATATGCAGCAAGGTGGATACAAAGCCTGTAGGATTCAACAGGAGTTTCCCCACTGATTTCCAGGGAGACCTGACAAACTCAAAATCAGGGGAGACACTGCTGGGCAAACCAAGTGGCCAGTTCTCTGTGGGCTAGTTCTCAGATTAATTCTCAGCACTCAACAATATTTAAAGTTTCTCACAGACCATCAGATGCACCAAGTATGTCCATGCAATTAAATGAGACCTGGGAGTGAGCTGGAAAATAGGTGCCTGGCTCCCCAAACTACTCAGCAACTACATGCATAGGCCTGTTGTGGATCACTGGAGCTTGTTCTCTCCCTCGCAAACTATGACTGGTGGGAGCAGTGAGGCTGTGAGCCACCAATCCCAAGAGCAGGGTCAGTCCCAGATCCAGTCCTTTCCTAGGGGTATACTCTCAGATCCTAGGAAACACCCTTGGGGTGGCAGGCCTTGCTCCACACTTCCAGCATCCTGGCAGGTGGGAGCAGAGAGAAGGAGACTCCCCAGTCTGGACATCACTTTGCAGCAGCAGAGGTTATTCCCTGGGGAGGGAGACTTCATGGTGCCACCAGAACCTCTGGACAGCCATGGGCTGAATGCCTATGTATGTCCAGCCCCACTATTAGCTGGCATGAACCTGAAATCACTCCAAAATTTAGATACTGAGATTTGGGAATGGAAAGAGGAGATGGATTGGTGCAAAAGGCCATGACTGGCCCAGCCTGGAGAAGACAAAGAGTCTGTCACAGGGTTGCTGAGAGGAAGGTCTCACTGTGGTCAGCATGGTGACTAACCTATCACTAGAAGAGCCTATCTGAAAGGAAACCTGAGATAAAGTGACCCTCTAATGGCATTAACTGACATTCATCCCACTTGAGATTACCTGAGGCTGAGCTGGCACACTGACACAGCTTTGTGTGTCACCAGAGCAGCTGCTATCAGACTGTGTAATCGTGTTGAAAATGTGGAAGGTCTGTATGAGACTGGCAAGTTATTAATAATCATAATTTACTTATGTAAGATTGCACTTTGGTTTTCGTCTGCTTTCTATCCATGCCTGCTGTTCTATATGGAATTTCTGTTTAGAGTAGTAACATTTATGGAGTATACCTTAAAAATCAGTGTGCTATGCTTTATATACTTGATGTGATAATATGTCACTTTAGATAATTCAGTTTTAAGTTTTTATTAAATGTGCTCATTACTTGAATATTCCTTATGTGAAGAAACCCTACCAGGGACCTCCTGGTAAAGCAGGCAAGAAAGGACAGGGAAGGACCCTTCCAAAGAGTTTTTGTATTCTTGGAGTCACACTGTACCATCTGACTGGCAAATGAGTTTTGACTAGATTTCCTGGAGTTTACTTCAACTAGAGTCTACCTTACCATGTGAGCTACACTTCTCTACCTCAACCGATCCTAGGAGTAGTCACAGATCTTGTTAAAACAAATTATTTGGAATGACAACAGCGGAAGTCTGTGTATGAAAATGTTCCATGGAACTTAGGGAAGATGTATTAAAGAGAATTGGATATATTTGTTGTCAGCATCAGAGATTTTCATAATTTTAATGAAAGGAAATAACATCTGATTTCTTGATAGGGGCCCTCAGAGAGCCCTGCTTCACATTCTGCCCAGTTTCACTTTCCTTTCATTGCTCAAAGCAGAAGATTTGCAGAGTATTTTTTTCCTGTTGTCACAGAGGAGAAATAATTAGTATTTTGTCCCTCAAACAGTGACTACATTTTGCTTACAAACAGATCCTGGAGGTAAACAAAATAAGCCATACAGATTTTCCAGATAGCACTCAGATCAGTTTTAAAACTTTAAAAAAACATATGGAAAGGGCAACAGAGGACTAAAATACCCAGTGTGCACCAAACTGCACCCTTAGCTGGGCCTCTGCCCATGGCTGACCTGAGGCAGGCAGAAGCCTTTATTGCTTGTTCAGTTTCAGTCTCTGGGATGCACCCAGTCCCTCTGCATGTGTGGGCTTGTAGGGCAGTTATTAACCATTACCAACGCAACAGCTCCAAGAAGGTCTGCTCCACCTGACAGGACCCCTGTCAGGTTGGTCCCTGACTTGGGCTGCCATGTGCTGTTTTTATGTGAATAAAAAGTAATGTCCATCTTTACCCTTGTTTTGGGCTGGATACTGTGTAAGGTTATCACACAAGGCATGTCCTTGGGAGAGAAAATTGATTTAGTTTCTGATGGTCTAACTCAGGAATTGTGAATCTTAATCTATCCATGTTCAGTCAGGGCTTGAGATTTCAGGCACAGGGTCTGAAATGCATTTTCCTGAGGAGATATACTTTCCCCTAGCAGATCTACTGTCTCCATTAAGAATTAGTATATTGAAGGGATACAAATGAAATCCTTAAATTATGAAAGACAAAGAAATTTCATTGAAATCAGTAAGTGTATGAAGACCCCAAAACCAGTATGCAGGACAGAGCTCTCCCCATCTTTGAAGTGAAGGCAAATGTCGGAAAATAGTCAACTACTAGTCTTCTCAACTGCTGAGGATGAAAGAAAACTGAAATAGATAGATTCAGTTCAATCTGTTGTTGCATAGCAATATTCTTGCATTTACCAAGAGCTGCTGCCTTTCATCAAGTTCCTTTTGTCTCAGAAGAAAATAATTTTTATTCATATTACAGAAAGGTAGTGTGTGTAAAATACATTTGTCTGGGTGGAAAACAATACATATTTGGTGAAAAAAATAAACAAAAGAAAAAAATTCTAATTTTCTTAAGAACATGGTTGGGGGTAGTACAATAATGATTTGGCAGCTTTTTTTCTCCTGGGCATGGGTTTATTTGAGGCCAGGATATAAAAATGAGCGTGAGGATTAATCCTGAATTATCATGTCATTTCTCTTAGAGCAGCCTTAGCAACAGGAGCAGGGTTAGGAGCAGTTCCTCTCACCTGCTCCTCCAGCCCATGCCAGTGCATATCGGAGTGTCTCCCACAGCAGGATCCAGCAGCCCACAGATAAAATAAGCTACTCATGTTGGACTGAGCATCAGCTTGACCAATGTATGGGTGCAACACACATCTGGCATCAGCTCCACCAGCACCTCCTGGGAGCAGGGTGCACTCCCCTGGGCAAACACAGCTGAGTTGCAGGAAGACCTCATCAGCAGCCTTCGGCTAACTTTGAATTCAATGGAGTTTTTGTCCTCTACCTCCCTGGGAGCAGAATAAGGCCCTTAACAAGCTCCTTGCTGGGCTGCCAGCAGCACTGGTGCTATTCTCTGCTAGCTTAGAAATCAGAGATGGAAAAGATCAGCCAGGTCACCCTGTCCCTCCCCTGGCCAGACTATTCCTGCAGAGCTTTTTCCATTCAAGCTGAAGTGCCTCATAGCAACAAAAACCTGAAGGGTATGAATCAGACAAAGAAAGAACAGAGCAGAGCAACAGCAGCAGCCAACATAACACAGGGACAAACTCCCTCACCACATTTTAAGGAAAACACCACTCCCACCACCCTTTTACATCTGTTTATAAAAATGTAGGGCCTGATTCTATGATGTGTAGCAGAAAAGCCAGTTCCAGAATTACTCACCGGTAAATGCCCTAGAAGAGGTGTGATGCTGTCAGACACATAGATGATGCTTCCACCCGTGGTTACTGCTATAATGAAGCCATCTAATGCCTAAGGAAAACAAGTGGAGAGTGCTTTAACAGGAGTGACTGGTGTAAAGAGACATCTCACCGTGTGTTGATCAAAACAGTTTGACTTCAGCAGCATATTGTTATCAAGTTGTAGGAATGTTATCTCAAGTTGCAGAACAGTAATTCTCTGATTTTACAGTCTGATTTAACTTTTACAAGACTCTTTGTAGTCTAGTAAAACCTACTATTGAAGCAACAAAGGGCTCACAGGAACATTTCATGTCTCAGTTTTTAAATTAATCACACATTTTAATAATGCAAAATGACTAAGACTGGATCCCTTGGAAGTTATTAAAATGAACATTTGAGCTCTGTGTAAATATCAAAGGACGATGAAAGGATGCAGTCCTATCTCAAAATGGTACTTCTCTGCAAACTCCATAAATCTCGGTTTGTATTAATGTAACATTGTATATTACTGGGCTTTCATGTAAGTAAAAGCAATGCAAATGATCAAATAATCCTTAGACTGAGTTTTAATTGAGTGATTTATTTTAAAGGTCATGGTATTAGAATACACATTCCAAGAGAAATTCACCCTTCTGCAGAGTTTCTTCCTCACTTCGGTCCCACTTTGCAATAAGCCCCTTCACTTCTAAGACTGAGGGGAAATGTCAGCCTTATCCCCACCCTCTCCACAGGAGGAAATTTCTTTTCTTCTTTAGTCTGAGCTGCCAAGTTTTGAGCTAAGTATTGTTCAAACTTAAATCTAGGTAGATTCTGAGATCTAAAGCAAGATTAACTTACTTTTTGGGGGGATTCTCCTCAGAGTGATCTATAGCAAGATCAGCTTTAGTTCACTCTGAGAAGCACACCCCAAAAATTAAGACTCAATAGTAGGTGTTCAGAAAATACATATCTAAACTTTCCCATTGTCTTTAGGGAGTCACTGGTGAAGCTTCCAATCCTTCAAGTCTGGGTCCTTCCTGTCAGTTCCCTGGTGTTCTGGAGTTAGTGTTGCCAGCAGTATTTGAGCAGCAAAGGCACTGCAAACACAACTGAATCAGAGTAGAGTTTGACTATACTCAAGTGGCAATAACTGCTCAGGAGACAGGTGTACTGCAAGCAGCCTGATCAGGGTGCCACAGCATTATAAACCATACTGCAAATCCAGGCCTGCCTCTGAGCCAGACTAGCAGCTGATCTTGTAAGCCACAGCACATCCTTCCCCCCTGCTGACTTCAATAAGGGAAAGAATTCTGAGAACACTGGAAAATGCTAATTGTTTAAAAAAAAAATGGAAAACACAAAGCTTTGAATAGACATACAAACATATGTTCCTTTTTCCAGAGAATGCTGAGCACCCACAACTATTTAAGTCAATGGGAATCTGCTGGTGCTTCAATCCTTTGAAAAGCAAGTCAATAACTTATACCCCAGTAGATGAGTGTGTGTTTAGCATCTATGAAAACCCTCCAGCTGCTATAGTTAGTTTGATTTTGTTAATCTAAGTGCAGAGAATATGTTTTTCTTTAGTGTGGTACATTCAAGCTGTTTTCTAGAAAAGCATGATAACTGTTAACCTGCAGAAGAGAGCAGTGATTTTACAAGGCAATTGGATTGTGAATGTTACTATGGTGAAGGTTGTTAGTTTTTAAAAAAATCAAGTCTTTATTTCACATTCAATACCAATTATACATAGTGACTCATATTAGAATTCTGTGGCAAAATCAAGTTAATGTATGCATATATAATTATATTTTTATTTACTTGCAACTGGACCCTCCAACATTAAGAGGACATATCGCTGTTCAAAGATTTCACTGCTGCAACACTCCTAAATGGACAAACAGATCCTGATGCCCACTCTTCTGTAATTTGATGACAGCTTTTTCAATGGGGTAAGACAAGGCCATTTTAGGAAAGCTGATGTATTACTGGAGTCAATTATGCTCTGATTATTTTGAATTAGTGCTTGGAAAATACCCTTCCCATCTTTTAATAACAGGATGGAAAAACTTCAAGCAGTCTTATCCAAACGCTAATAAAATAAGTTTAGTAAAAAGGCAAAATAACAGGGAATGATGAATATCTGGCAAAACAGGACATCCCAATACCCAATGTTATCTTGAAGGGCATGGAAAATCACAGTTGCAAGGAGGTGATTTGTAAGTTAGGAAACTAAAAGTGATTGTTTTAATCTAAAATTTCGCAGCATACAAGTAGAATCAGAAAAGGCCCAGCCTGTCAAAACAACTGCCAATTTATTGCTATCTGAGGGACATAGTGCAGATTGAATGAGTTATGTATGTTAAGTTCCTCTGCACTGAGATGAGGATAGGTGGTTGTCAAAGCAACGGGAGCAAGTGCCTCACAAAAGTGGACCAGGGGAGTCGCATAACAACAAACTGCAATGGCCAAGGGACTGCCAGCCCCTGGGAGCCAGCAGTGTGCCCCAGCTTGCTACCCGTTGGTGGGTGAAGGAGTTGCTTCCCTCCCCACCACCAGAGCCTGGATTAGGTCCCATGTTCACATTATTTGTGGGAGGAAGAGAAACTTGGTCTCAAAGGACACCGTGGGGCCATGAAACCTCCATGTGCTTAGTACAGGAGAAGATCCTGGCTAAAGCCAATTCTAGCTGTTACTGAGGCAGAAAAATAAATTTTAGCAACTCTTTTGCATTTCGTTTTGAATATACCTAACCACCATTGAGTCACCTCTCTTTAAGACCCAGCTAGCAGTAAAAGAACTTATGGTATAATTTAGAAACGATAGCAATATGCTAGAATAAAAACTGTATGATAATGGCCTTGCAAAGCAGAGCAGCAGGATCAAACCAAGAGGAGACGTCAGGCTTTATCT
The DNA here is from genome assembly GCA_013400695.1 of Neodrepanis coruscans. Classification (NCBI taxonomy): domain Eukaryota; kingdom Metazoa; phylum Chordata; class Aves; order Passeriformes; family Philepittidae; genus Neodrepanis; species Neodrepanis coruscans. Next base: position 5,824 of record VYZS01013059.1, on the reverse strand, counting down.
GCTAGTACAGCACCTAGCACTAGAGGGACATGCCACCATTGCTTTTTAGGTGCTAGTCTTGTATATATTAGATAATAATAATACCTTCTAAGAACAGGAGAAAAAGTGCCGCATACCCTTTACCTTGCCTCTGTTTGTAAAAATAAAATATAACCTGAGATTTGAATCTTTCCCCTGCATTGCATTTCTTGGGAGTCCCTGCACAGCTCAGGAGGCTGCAACAGCACGGTGAGAGTGAACAGCAACAAGTGGGAACTTCAGTCCCCTCTTCCAGTGATAGGTCTGCTTGACAGTCAAATACAGCAGTACCTGAAACCTCCTCTTTTGGAACTGCAGATGACATTTTATTCTAGATGCATGGGTTTTTCCATGACTGCTAGACAAAATTAGGAAAGGTATATATATTTATGTTCACCTCCAACATCAGCTGGGTGAATTCTTCATTGCTGAGAAATGAAGGCTTCCAGTCCTGCTGAATTTCAGAAATCTCCGTCTGTGCTGAGACTTCTAGACAAATAAAACATTTACATCTTTAAAATTCAAATTAACTGAAATCTTGCAATACCATATATGAATTGCTATGAAAAGAGACCAATCACCTTTATATTCAAAAATTGCGGTTCTCAAGCATGGGTTTTGCATACAGAGACAAAAATGACTATCTAAACTGGCTCCAATCCTGAAATGTTTTCCTTGTTTTTTACTCAGGTCAACTTGTAAAGACTTCAGTGGGAAGTCTGTATTCACAAGGCTATTGGCCTCAAGCAGCATTACTGGGGTATTGATCAAAAGATAAAACTACTTTGCACAAAATTAAAACCAAGGCAAGGATAAGCATGTGTTGAATTGCTCTTCACGATTTACAGTTCAAAATTAGGATGCTGGAGAGGGTTCAACCTACATTTTATTTGCCAAATAGGGAGCAGCAAGAAAATGCCTTCAGAAGAGCCCCAGAGAGCCATGACCCCAAACAGCAGAGCTGTTGTTCTGTTTTCCAAAATGGGAGGAAAACATGAGCATTTGCAGTACCATTACAGGCTGCTACTGCCACCACTCTCTGTCACGCCTAGCTCCAGTCCCACAGCGCAGGGCAGCCCAAGAGAGGGAACAGAGCATCAGTGTCTCATCCCAAATCCTCTCTGGAGGGCAGGGTTTCCTGTGCTGTCAGCCCATGAGACACCAAGGGGAGGTCTGCCCTGTTGTTGGACAATCCTGGCCCCACAGCAGCGTGCAGAGGGCTCGCTCCCTCAGAGCTTTCCATGGAGGGGTGCAGGCACGAGGATAACAAGTCATTTCACACTGAAACTGGGGACCATACTGGTAGTAGCTGGTTGCACTGCAGTAAGCTGTTTCCTTTGGAAAATAGTCAGTCACTTTTAGCTCTACCTGAGTCAGGCAGGGTTATGGGGTTATGATCTTAGAATTCAGAGAGACTGCAGCTGCTTTAGTTTGCTGCTTGCTCTGTTTCTTTAGGAGTGCTCCCTCACTCAGCTCTAGTAGCAAGGGGTTATTGAGCACAGACTGTCGTCTTTCTGCACCACCTGCTAATTAATCCTATTGATTAACACTTCCAGAGCATGTAACACCCAATGCTCCATATTCAGAGCACATAGGCAAACTGGCTAGAGAAATGCAAATGGATACATGATACTAAGGACAGTAAATTTATATAAGTGCCTGTGCATTGTCACCTAGAGAGAAATCAAAGCCTCCGTTCAAGCTGTATTAGTGGAGATGCAGCCGTCTGCTTCTAGCAGCTCGTTCGACTCGCTTCCTGCACTGCTGGGGGCTGTCACCGGTAGGACAGCAGCTCTCCACAGCTCCTGTGGTTTTACACAGGTTTGAAAACCAGTCTAAGGAAAAAGAGTCCATCCAATTTTTATTAGATAGTTTTGTAATACAGGATACTTTCAGCATATATTTTTGAAAAGCTAATGAAACAGCAACTGTTGGAGAACAGTTTTAAGATTTGGGAGACTCTGCGGATTATGAAGGAGGAGGCTATTTATAAAGGAAAAAAATCTGAAAACTGACCTCCTTGTCCCTTATGACTAAAATCTTGGTTTAGCCTATTAAATGAAAGTGAAATACAATTGAATAAACCAGATCCAAAGTATGCTGAAGATAATAAACATTTTTAAATGCTGATGCTTTGTACTATATTGTGCGACTACTAATCTGGTTTAAAAATAGATAACATTTGCTTTTTTTAGCAAGTGCACCAAACTCAATCACATTTTGACCCAATTGCTGTGGAAGGATTTGTGACTGTTAGCTTTCTTTTACCCAGTTGTTCTTCAGGAAACAGTGCCTTTTGGAGTAAACTACTTGGGCCATCAGCTACACCTATCTACTTTTATTCAAATCTTGTGTGATTGTTCTTTGCTTGGCTTTATAATTGAGCATATTCACATCCTCCTTTACTCTGCGCCTTGGGCAGCTAAAAAGAAAAATTATTGCTGTAATTTTGTAAAAGGTATATACAAGTATTAAACCTGGACATGTCCTAGCCACCCCATCCTGTATAAAAACATAGGTTAATGGTTGGACTCAATGGTCTTACAGGTCTTTTCCAACCTAAAGAATTCTATGATTCTATCTTGTCCGTGGCAGAAATTCATTTAACCAGAAATTGTACTCTAACAGTAGAACCATATAATTATTTCCTCAGTGAGAATGACATTTGTGACTCCATTACATTGGGAGTCATGATATATGACTTTTTNACCTAAAGAATTCTATGATTCTATCTTGTCCGTGGCAGAAATTCATTTAACCAGAAATTGTACTCTAACAGTAGAACCATTATAATTATTTCCTCAGTGAGAATGACATTTGTGACTCCATTACATTGGGAGTCATGATATATGACTTTTTACAGTCTTTTCTTTTTTCACCCAGAGTTCTCAAGGGAGCACAGGAGGGAGGTGCTGGATGAGCAAAGGTAAGCCAGGTGATGTGGTGCATCAGCTCGTGAGACCCCTTTTTGCTTTGTGGGGCCAGGGACATTCTCAGTCACCCACTGTAGACTCTTCCTCACAGGGTCAGAGCAAGAGAGTTCAATTTTAAACCAGTATCCTGATTTATGAGGGAGAAGTATTTCAACTGACCACTGTCTCGTGGATGTCCAAGCATCAGGAAGGCTACAGTGCACATTCCTCTCACTAAATTGAAACTAGACCAAACAGACTAGATTAGCAGGGCCAGAAATCATCATTACCCTCTGTGAAGGTCCATTTCTAAGGGACTTAATTGTCACTGCTGTGAGCATTTTAAAAAATAAACTCCTAGCTTTCTGAGGCTGAACTTTACTACTGCAACTGGATGCTGTGCAAATGTGATGTAGCTTCTGCTTGTGCAAACCATGTGAAGCACATCAGCTATCTGTGGATGCAATTTGCTGAAACCCGTTTCAGAAACTGCGGGGCCTTCTGGTCTGAGTTTTTAGCTTAATGTGGAAAATTGAGTCATACACAGATCACTGAGGAGCAGGAGTGCTGAACAGATTGCTTCCCTGCATTTGTATTCAGAGAAGCTGAGGCGAATGCTTTGTTCTTCTGCTCAGAATACTGCAAATTTCAAGGAAAGGAATCTTCCCTCTGGCCCCAAATCTCTCTTGTTCAAAGCATCTCTCTTCTTCATGTGTGCTGCAGGGCACTGCTGCCCTCTTTCCCTTGGTTCCTGCGATTCACCCCCTTCTCTAGCAGGTTAAGAGTCATCTTCAACTAAAGAGAAAACAAGAAGATGGATTTGGGCAGCACAGTGTTTGGAAATGATCTTTCCTGATGAGATAGAAAAAAACCCCCAAACATCTTATGTTGGCACTTTTAGGTCCCTCAAGCCATTCTGATAATCACTGAAGGAAACAGGATATTACAGTAACTGTCTGGCAAGTGTGTGAAGAGCTGCAGCAAATCTTACCATTGTGTTTCTGTAGAAAGCCAATGACTTTTTCCAGCACAGTAGTTTTGTCCATTTTGCGAGTGTTGCCTGGAAGCATGGAGCTGAGCTCTTTGATGAGAACATTGAACTGATCGCGTCTTTTTTTCTCAGACTTGTTACGTGAAGCCCTGTAGACAGCGGAAAAGAAAAAAAGGATGAGCAGGCCAAGAGAAAAAAATTACCATGTACCTGCTCTTTGCAATTAGCTTGCTGCATGTCTCAGCACTTGAAGACTGACACTGGATTCCAAAAAGACTGCAGAAGCATATAGGACACAACAGTTCCCACTTCCTGTTTTTGTCTTTGAGTCACTTTTAGTGACCAGCAGGAAGATAGAGGCTCTATTCACTCTTTTCTGCTGCCTCTGGACACCCTGATTGAGCTTATCAGATCAGCATTGAGCCTGTAGTTGACCGAGCTCTGCCATCTCCTACACACATGTAAGATCTTGAAAGTTCATGCAGCCTCTGAGGAGGCACTCAGAGTGAAAAGGAATAGGAATACTGTGACAGCAGTAAAATCGTCCATAAAGAAGAGTGTAGACTGGATCATAGCCATCTGTGCAGTCTCAACAGAAGACAGGGACCTCGGTCCTGCAGCCTGCAGCACTGGAGCTGGATTCACCTAGAGGGATCTCCCACTTTGGTCACAGGTGCTCTGCCTACCTCCAGGCTGCCTACCTCAGGCCGTTATCTTCCAGTCATTAAAAATAGAGACCTGAGTAGAAGTTGCTGCAGCTCCCATTTAGTTCATATGCCACTTTGTTTATTCTCCTTTACAAGGTCAGACGGGCAAGCAGGACAAAGGGTAATAACATGGCTCATACCAGCATGCACCAGGTTTGAGGCTGGGATGTCTTTCCAGACCTGAGATCTCAGAAGTGCCATAAGTGCTTGCCCTTAATCTCTGTGTGCCATTGGGAAAATTGCTTAATGTCATGGTGTCCTTAGTCTTCAGATGTAAAATGAAGACTCTACAGCTTTCTTCACCAATCTTGTCTATTAAGCTTGTAGACTCCTCAGAGAGAGCCTGCTTCTGCTGCTGTATTTGAAGAGCTCACGGGAAAAAAGGATCTGATTTCATTTGGGGTGTTTTAGCACCATCATAATACTGTCACTAAGGCTGTTGATAATCTTCTCAGCATGTGCATTTCGAGGTTTTTCTTTCATTATACATCAAACTAGACACAAGCAAGTGTTTTCAGAATCATTCCCATGAATATGACAGTCGTTCAACTTGGAGGTTATCATCTGGACTTCTGTGGCCATGTGAAAATTGAAATAAATATAATCCAGAAGGTTTGTATGTTCTTCTGAAAGGTCCTCCAGCAGACAAGATTTGCCTTGTCAATTACATAAAGATCTGAACATTTGGTTACATGTAGATAGGAAAGAAAAGCCAAGAGGCTGGTTCTCTGAATTTCTCAGTCCCAGCTAACTCTGCTGTGCCTCAGCAGCAGCTCTGGATGCACTGCTGAAAATCAGAACAGAATTTAGCCCAGTAGCTACATCCCCTCCAAGGACCAGGATGGCAATAAACATTTTCTGCAGAGAAATCACTACAGAAACTTCTGGATGTTACTACTGACAGAAGGGTAATTTTTGTTTGTCTTGCTCTCAACCCTAAACACACTTGGAGATACACTGGATAGAAGCCAACACTTGATTATTTTACAGCTTTGAACACAAGAGATTGGGTGGATACTGCCTGACTGATTTCAGCCTGTTCTTATTACAGTGCAAAAGGCTGTCAGAACAAGATGTGAAAAGCTCCAGTCTTATCCTATTTCTCTACAGTTCAAGGGGACATTAAGAATATCAACATTTTACTTCCTCATAATTCAATCCTCAGTTCATTTTAAGATTAGAGAGTCCAGATTTCC
>VYZS01013058.1:0-15568 GCA_013400695.1 Neodrepanis coruscans | reverse complement strand
TTTTCAGCACTAAATCTCTCCTCGGGCTAAAAGGGAGGAAAGGGGGGAGGGGCGCGGTTTTGTAATCTTCTTAAGTTGTTCTCCTCAGTCGAAACCGGCCAGAGGTTCAAGGCTAAGGTGCCCTCAAGACCACACGCTCCTTTCTAAATACCGTGGAGTCTCTTTGCTGGGCTCAGAGAGAGAGACAAGCACTATTCGCCAGAGCGTCCTTACCCCAAACGAGGGCCCTGGGAAAAAATTTATTTATTTGATTTGTCTGTTTTGTACTTTGTTTGTCGGGTTTTGGTGTTCGCGCAAAATAAACTGTGATTTTTTGTGTGTTCTCTTCATTTTTGGGGTGTGTTTGTGACTTCTCTCAGAGTCACTGCTCCAAAATCACTGAATTTGTGGTAAAACCACCACAATGGGTAAGGAAGGAGATGGATGAAATAGGATCAGCAACTACTACTTCTGGAAGAAGCCCCTTCCTTAGGAGTAGTTGCCATCCCTTAAAGCATGATCTTTGCTTTCCAGTGCTATGTATTAGGTAAAGCAGGTGCTGTAGTTCTGACCCATATTCTGCCCCAAGCAGTATAGGCCTTACCCATACCTAGTGCCACTCTCTGAAACTATTCTAGTAATAGTATCTGAATAAATAATTTGTGCTAACTTCCCCATGTATTTTGAATTCAGTCAGTCTGCCAGCAGTTGCCATCAGTTATAAGTAATGGGAACCCACACATTAATTCATACCAAATGTGGTTGTGGGTTTGGGTTTTTTTAGAAAGACTTCTAAGTGGTTCCTTCCCACTACTTTTATACTATCAGAATGATTCATCTGTTTTCCATGACCTATTCAAACTTCAGCTGTTCTGGAGACACATTTGAAAAGAGTGAAAAACTATTCCAAATAGAATCACCTCTGGACTGAGAACAAGACTTCACCACTAACCAGCCCTTGCATGGTTTCAACTTGGTTAACCAGAAGAGACATGCTGTAACTCTGGGATACAAAAGGTTGCACATTCCTCTACTGGTCTCCCAAGTCCTTCAGTTTTCTCGGATTATGTATAAGTACGTCTGCCACAAGAAACACAGATTAGTAATATTTTATTCTTCCTCCTACTACACCACAAATTAGAGAATAAATATTTTGAGAAGTTAGTTCAGAGAAGACTTGAGCTGTCACGTCACAGCTAGTTTATTTTACTTTGATCATGTGTGTCAAACATTAGCTATAAATTGGCAGCTTCTATTGTTCCTCAGCATAAAGTGATGGTAGGTGGTCAGTGAAAGGAAAGATGAAAATGCCCAAGCTAAAACATTATTATTAACCCCCAACTGGGATGTTTGCACAAAGTATCACAATCTTGTATCCAAATTGATTTTTGTAGATCATGAAATTGCATAAAAGTAGCTTTCAAAATTGTATGAAATTATTAATCTGGTGGAAGTGTAAAATCCATAGATTTTGAAGATTTAGAAATAAATGTGTAGATCTTAATTTCTCCATTTCTGTGCAGATTAGGATGTTGTCCTTCTAGCATTCTATTCAATGGAACCAATTTTAAATAAAAGATTGAAGTATGAATTTGATTGGAAAACAGTTGTCTCATGTAAGAGAAACATAAACTGATTTTTTTTTCTCTGTCATCATCAGTGGTGGTCAAATTTGCCAGCACTTTAAATAAAAGTTCACCTCTGAACTACTCAGGTAGTGAACACATCATATTATCTGTCTACATCAGTTCATCAATAGATTGAAAAATTCATTTTCTGAAGCTCTGCCTTCTCCATTAATTAGTTAATGTTTGTAAAACACTTTGAAAGTGAAAGGAGCTACATAACAACACTATTATCATTACACACTTCAGGGCAGATAAAGAATAAACTAATGAAAGACTGCAGTAAGAAGAAATTGGACAAAATTTAAATGAAGTGATTTGTACAGGGATTGGGAAGGTGACCAGGTGGCACAGGGAAATTCAGATAGGACTAAATCATTACACTATGATTCTGAGATTTGTTGAATGCCCAGCATAGAAATAAATTGGTGATCTTAATCCATATCCTAAAGGACAAGGTTGTCCTTCATATCAAGTCATCATCTTTTAATAGGCTTTCTATACAACTGAGAAGAAAATTACCTCTGCAAAGTGTGCAGGGGATAGTACACTCAAGTACCTTCTCCCTCTTCCTGATTCAGTGCTGCAATAGAAGTCTTTTGTTTCCAGGGCCATGTGATTAGTTCTTTATAATACCAATGGCAATTTAAAAAACTCAACAAACAACAGCCTCTTTTTCTCCCTTTCCAAACAGGAAGTGAGTATGTTTTTTCAATTGTATAAAGGAAGAACATTTTGAGACTGGGATAACGCACAGTAACAGAAAAATTGGTGAGGCCATAATATAAGCAGAAAAGATGTTGTCCTCTGTAGTTTATACATCTTCTATTATTGTCGTCACCTCTGTTTATTAAATCTTAAGAAACAGCTACAGTAGCTTATGTTATATTTAACACATTTCCTGATAAGATCACAATCACAAAATATTAAAACAAAGTGGGCAGGAAGAAAGCAGGGCCTTACCAGAAATGGGATGCAATTGGAAGTTTAAACAGAAACACAGATTGGGAGTGAATGAGAGTGCTTGTTTGGGGACTGAGCTTTGGCACAAAAAAAGATGAGGGACTGTGAGCACTGTCCACATTTATTTTCTGTCCCTACCACAATTACTATCTTGGTACATGATTCTTTTTTTTCCTGATCAACACCTGCTAGTGTTTGTAAGTAAAAATGACATTCAATTTTAAGCATCAGTGCATAGATTTCTTCATTTTTTAAAGTAATGCTCTGTGATTTTGGATCTAAGGGAAGTTACAGTGGGTAGCAGAGCCACTCTTGACTGTAATTAAGGCCTTAGAAAACAAAAGACGATCTGGAATATTTATCAAAATGGTCTAAAACACAAGGTTGCACCTCAAATACTTAATTCTGACCCTTTATGCAGGCAAAGACAAATGTTTCCTGGTTTGGGTGCTCCCAGCTCACAGATCTGGATTTGTTTCTCCTGGGCATTTAACAGAATTATTTCATTTATGGACCAATGCACCTTAAACTTTCTCCAGTCAAGGGAGATACATAACTCCCAAGACTGACCCCACTGTACATCCAAACCTCTCCTGGTAATAAGGTTTTCAGTACAGGAACTTCAGTTATGAAATGGAGGGAAGGTGGGATGTATCTATGACCTGTGACAAGCATGGAGCACCACTGCCTCATAGGAGAACCATGACTTCATCTCTGACTCTGGGAGAAAAAGAGTTGAGTGCATTGCTGTGGAACACTACCACAGCCACCTGCACTCAGACAGGCTCCCGTAATTGAGGAGTCCCCACTAGGAAACAGCCATGGCCATTCTGTCTCCCACAGACTGAAAAAATGAGCAAGACAAGCACTAAAAACCCACAAGTTTCACACCGTAAGAGCAAGTCCATAGTCACTCTGGAATATCCAGGACCCTCCTTGGGCTTAGCCATTCTTGCAAAACTAGTTTCCCCTCATCTTGGTTGTCAGTCATTGTCATAGCTACACAGTAGGCTGGATTTTTAACAGATCATGATCCAAAAATTGTCAAGACTGCTCAGGTGAAGTTCTAGCTTAAGCATATAATGTAGCAATAAAATTTAAGTGAATAATTCCTGGTTTAGATTGCTATTTCCCCTTTAATATAAGGCATTATTGTCCTAGTTTGGACGCTAGGAGCGTTAATAGTGATGTGAGAACTCAATAGAAAATCAAGAACAAAGCTAACAAGTTTTATTTTACACACACAGAAAACACAAAGACAGAAAAACTGAGCTCCTCCAAGACTGGCTGCTGGTATAAGGGAGGAAGCTAGGATGGCGCTGGTTCCTCACTGAGGTTTTCTGGAAAACAGGAAAATGGAAGGAAATCCAGGGCGACCCCCAAGGGGAGAAATACCACAGCTGATGAAACAATGTGGTCCTCCACTGAAGCTGCACTGCTGCTCGTGCTGCTGAGCAGAGACAAGTAGAGATGCAACTCTGACAACCACTGAGCCCTGAAAGAGAAAATGGCCTCTGGGATCACTGCTTTATAGGGAGACTAATCCCGTGCGATCTCGGAGTCTCTCCTGGGTGCAGGTCGTCTCCGGATTGGCTAAACGGCACCCGGGAACCACCCCCCTGTGAGATCTTGCCACGAGGAAACATGGCGGCGCTTCCCGTCACAATGCCTCGCGGCCAGGGCCTGAGGGAGATGGAGCCACCCTCAGGCGCCATGTGGCTTCCCGGGGGCCCCGGACACTGGCACCGGGCTGCCCTCGACCCATGCGGCAGTGGCAGCCACTCACCGCAGGGGGGGTTCCCCCGCCGCGCGGGGNGTGGTTTACCCTGCCACGAGGGCCACCAGCATTCACTGTTCGGTGCAGCCTTTCACACACGCAGGAAACCCACTGTGCGTGTGCGCAGCGCCGGGAACAGCTGAGCCAAACCTGCTGGTGCTCGGCGGCGGTTTTCTGCTGCCGGCACTCGGGGTGGCACCGTGCCTGCAGCGCTGTGCCGCTGCCACGGCAAACCAGTGGGGCCGCACCCATGGCAGCCACCAGCTCGGCGCTGACAGCTGCGGGTTGGGCTGGCCCCCGCTGCACTTGCTGCTGCCGCACGGACCAGCAGGGGAGGCAGCAGGCACTCCTGCTGCCGCTGCCAAGCCAGTGGGGCTGTGCCCACGGCAGGCGTGGGGTGAACTGGCAGGGGAGGTGGCGGGCACCCCCGCCGCCCATGGAATGGGATGGGAGCACCCGCCCTGGCCCCGCCCGGCAGGATGCGTGAAACCAGAGCCGAGCTGCACTGCAGTGTCCTGAGTTTGCCTATCTTCCTTTTATAAACATACAGAAGGGAAGGTTTAAAACACACCCTGTTCCCCCTCCCCTCCAAAAAGCCACTAAACTCCCCCCCAAACCCCGCTCCCCAGTCACCCCAGAAGAGGAAAAAAAAACGGACAAAGGGAATATGTTCTAACTTCAGAAACTTCATTTCACCCCATAACAATTATCCAGATTTACTGGTTTCAGATGCTGAGAAAGAGAGTCAATATTTCGTTGTAACTCTTTGTGAGTTTCTTCCATGACTTTCAGAAGAGTTAAAGACAGAGTGTTAATAAGGTGTTTTAGGAAGAAGACATGCTGCCAGCAGTTTGTTTGTAGTTAGTGTTTTGTGACTGAATACAGCTTTACTATTTTCCTTCCAGCCCTCATGAGGCCGAGTTCATCGTTTGGTAATTTACTTTTTAACAACCTTTAATTGTCATTTGATATCTAAAACTCTATTTACACACAACTGCTGATCTGCTGCTAAGCACCATCTCATTTTGATTAACATGTAAGATTGGTAATTACACATTAACAAGATGGACGGTAACAAAGAAATGCTCAAAACCAGAACAACCCCTTCATTTAATTATCTCTTAATTTTTTTTTTATTTTATTTTGGGATATTTTTATTGGGGTTTTTTTGTTTGTTCTGTTTTTAAGTCATTTTGCCTCTAGACTTTTGTTCCCTTCTGTGGTTACTTTAGTGCCTTATTGCTATAGCTTGTGGAGACAACATATTTGGAACTCTCCCTGTTTTCACAATTTCCTTCCATAAAATATACTACTTCTCCCTTCCTGATAACCAAATCTTAAAAGAGGAATAAATGTTTATGATGATGAAATCCCAAGGGCAATGCTGTCATTTATTTTAGTAGATCTAGTGTTGTCTTTAAAGTCTGATCACAGAAAATTAGGGATGATGTTTGATGATTATTTTCTTCACAAGAATTTTTGTAAAAGCTCTTTAGAAAAACTCCACTGGTTCTTCTACTCTCAATACTTACATATGCTCTGTTCAAAGACCATTACTCATTACTCATTAGTTTTGGAGACCTGAATTTAAAAAAGGTGCCAGAAAATGTCTTTCTTGCATTTAGTCTTTTCAAGGATTTATGTCCTTCTGATACTTTGCTCTGTATTCTGTGTTTCTCAATACATTAGTAGGCAAAAAAAAGCAAGGGGTTATTAGGATTATTTTTTTGCCAAAATTTATCATGAAGAGCATAAAATATGGCTCTTTAAAAAAATATATCTCAGCCTTCTATACAGGAAAAGTACATCAGATTAGGGTGTCAAAGTTAATGTTAGAGAATGTGGATGAGCTGAGGGGGGTTTATTCTACATTTATACATTCCTAACTTTTCAACCACCAGTTCTGCTTCATTTTGACCTGAAGATAGTAAAACAAATATTTTCTAATAATTCAAAACAAACCTAGGAAGAACCCATCAACCAATCTTCAAACACATTTAGTTAATATGACAATTAAATGATTATATTTATGTATACAGTTTGTCAATACTATCTGGACATTATTTTTAAAAACTATTGCAGTACCAGTAGTCAGCAGATGCTTATGCAAATAGATGCCTTGTCTAATACAGAGCAATTAAACACTGACCTATCTGCCCTGCTAAAAGATATATACTTTCCATCCTGTAGTCAGAGAAAGAATATTTCAGTCAGAAGTCAGAGCCAAGAGAGAATCGCAGAACAACCAAAACTTCTACGGCCAGTGAAGTTTAACCTGATATTTTGTCTGATTTCCAGGAAGTTGTTCTGCCAGTATTGTCAGCAAAAAACACAGAAAGATTAATCTTTAAAATCTATACAATTTGCATTTTCAAGGGAAGATGACAGAAAAAACACCTCATTCTTCAAAAAGAAACAAAATGATTAGCAAGCTCATGGAGGAGATAGGCATGAGTGATAAGAAAAGAGAAAACCACTTTTCAGAGATATCCTAATACTTTAAGAAGGGGCTGCAGTCAATTTGTTTTGCTCTTTCCCCAGTGATCTAATATACAGATGCCAGCCAAAACTGAGACAAGAAACAGCAGGAACAGTTGCACAGGCACTATACTGTATTAAAAAGAAACAGATTTTAATGCAAAGATAGATGTATTAAGAGAGAGATTCATGTTTATTGGAAGGAAGTCAGGAGAACTGCAGAAATAAAACCAAGGTTCCCTCTAAAAGCACTGGATGATTTTATTTCCTGCAATTTGTGTTCTTCTGTACATTCAGATCAAATCTCTGCTTTTGCAGGAACTCACTGTGAAATTACATAGTATCACCAACATGAAGTAGTAGACAACAACTTCAAGGCTGAAAGTCAAATGCTCAGCAGCCGTAAAAAGCCAAAATAAGGGTTACAAGGGCAGCCTCAATTGGATTAATTTCTATGTATATGCTCATTTTGAAAAGGAGACTGGACAAATTTCCTCCCATAATCTTATTCTTGGAAGTGACTGAACAGTTGTCACTGAAAATTTCAACTCAGCAGCTCTGGTTGAGGTATATGCTTAATATGACAAGTGCCAATCCATAGGATTACACTTGAACAAAGTTATTGGCAATTAGGGAAATCAAAGCTACTATTATAATAAAAGGAAGTACCAAGAAATCTCAGCTAAAATCTTACCTACTAGTCCTACATATGATACAGTCCATTTATTTAATATGTAATTCTTACTGCTGTTGCAATGATTAAGAGCACTTTTTGTGAACTAAAATATAACCAGCTGTCTCCAGATCATGTTTTCTTCATTCCCTGCCTTCAGCAATAACTGAGTTCAGTTTTAAAGGAAAAAAAATCAAAGAGTGGTTGAAAGAAAACTCAGATGCAATTACTTTCATAGGCTGCTCTTGTTTCTGTTTTTAAGAAACAGTATTCGACTATTGGCAAATGATACACTATATTACAATATGCTCAATTTATCTAGAGACCGTTGATAAAGGAACAAGTATAAAAGAAAGACAAGAAAAAGAGAGAACAGTCCTGTTCCTGGTTCCCAATCCTGCCTCCATACTCCTTCCACCTCACTAATTTGCTTTGACTGTTATCTGGATGGTGGGAGTGCTGCTTAGTCTTGACCTCAGCTTAAGTCTTGGGTTCCTTGAGTCAAAATACCTTTCCTTACAAAAACACGTAATTATTAAAAAAAAAAAATCTGATACAAACTTCAGTTGTCTCTGCTGGAATCTTAAACAGATATGTTTCTTAGATAAGCAGAAGACCAGGAAAATTATTTTTTTTATCTTCAGCTGATAGTTCTATGCTTGCTACATATGTACATCTTCTTTATCCTCCTTTTTCCCTTCTCATGTGACTCCCTAGATGAAAGTCAGCCTTAGTTGTTGCACCTTATTTATAATGCTTTCTCCATGTTGTACTTTTACACTTTTTTTTGTTAAAGACACTTTAAAACTGCGAAGGGAACAAAGAAAAAGGATTCTGATGTTGTTTTTTACACTTGGAGGATCCATATTCCACCTTTTTTTCCTTTTCTTTCTAATCTTCCTTTTTTAATTTCTTCCTCCTACTGCTGTCTGAATAAACTGCTGTGCCTGGAACACTAAGAATATTCTTCATGAATTCTGCCACATTGTAAGCCTATGGATTATAGAGTCACTGTCCTCCCAAAGGCACATCGCTTCCTTGCTGCTATGCAGCCATATGTTGAATCACAACTGCAGTCCTCTTTCTGCAGTATATAATGAGGCTGTGCATGAAAACACTAGGTTCTTCTTCATACAGAACTCAGTCTTCCCTTAAAGGTGGGTTGAAATCAGCCATGAATGCCTACAAAAGGACCAACAATTCACCCAATTCTCCTCTGAAAAAAAAGGCTCCAGAGTCTGAGTCCACCATCCCCACCTGTGAAACTCTGGGTCTTCAGAATTATGACTTTTCAACATTTTTAGCACCTTACCTGTCAATGGTGAAACCACACAGGTGTCACTACAAAGAAATTAGTAAGTCTTCTTACTGATCATGCACAAGAAAAATCAAGAGCTCAGCTCACTCTTTTTCATCTCTTCCCTCTTCTTTGGAGGACACCTCTAATAGTAAAAATTTATTTTAATTATGCACATGAAAAGAACCGCCAGTTTTACCTAATGCCTCATTTCAGAATTTTCTGACTTTTGCACAATTTAGCTATAATTTTAATATAACTGCAGTGTATGTTAGTGAAGGGGAAAATATTGCAGTAAAATTACAGGTTAGATAGCTGAGGAGTAGTGTGCAATTTAGACAGTGGCCTTAGTATCCATTATCTGATTATTTCCTTGCCAGCACACATACACACAAGAACAATTGGTAGTTTAATGAAATAATCATATCCATGCAATCTGTTTAAAATAAAATAACTTAATAATACTGTCCACATAAAATTTTACACTGTAAGTGCATTACTTCTGGAAGATTCTTCAGAAGAAATTAAATTGTAATCAAGTAATTATCTAATGAGGTGTTACACAATACAATTTTCTCAGCAGTAAAGTGAGAAACAGATAAAATAAGCTTTCTCCAAAGTAATAAAAAGTTTCAACTCTGGAACATCAAAGTAATGACAATGCCTAGTCACTTTCAGACTCAAAGCATTTTGTGTAAGACACATAATGTCATTGTCCCACAATTTGTACATGTAGATTCATCTGGGCTTCTCTGAAAATGATATGAACATTAAGTCAGTCTCCAAATACCTGTCTGAAAATACCATTAATACATTAGGGTACATAAGGGCAAACTGAGGTTATCTGTCTTCTTCAGTTTCTGAAGAGGATCTATTGCTTTCAGTAAAACATGGAGAAAATCAATATTCTGATTTTATATCCAGATTTCACATATTTACATCTTCATGCCTCTACACAGTTCTGTGTATTTGTCCCTTAAATTGAATTTTTTAAAAACTCGTACATTGCTAAAAATGCATATACATAATTTTACAGTGTGTGTGTTTAACTGTAATGTCAGGTCTGGAGTCTCAGTGAAAGCACTAGATACGGGCCATGTACTGTAAACAACCACATACCTATACTTGTACCCTGCTCCCACAACACGTTCACATGAATCCAGCTAAAAGGTAATGAATTACATTACTGTGCTGGTTTTGGCTGGGGCAGAATTAACTTTCTTCACAGTGGCTGGTATGGGGCTGTGTTTTGGATTTGTGCTGAACAGATGACTCCAGCTGACCAAAGGGATTTTCCATCTCATATGACATCATGTTCAGTATATAAAGCTGGTAGAAAGAAGGAGGAAGGGAGAGATGTTTGGAGTGAAGCATTTGTCTTCCCAAGTACTCCTTACGTGTGACGAGGTCCTGCTCTCCTGGAGATGGTTGAACACTTGCCTACCTATGGGAAGCAGTGAATCAATTTCTTGTTTTGCTTTGTTTGTGTGCATCACTTTTACTCTTTCTGTTAACTGTTTTTATCTCAACCCACAAGCTTTCTAGTTTTCTAGTTTTCACCCTACTGCCTTTCACCCACATTCCATTGGTGTGAGTGAGCAAATGGCTTTGTGGTGGTTGGTTTCTGCCTGGGATTGAACCATGACAATTACATATAAATGTATTTTACTGGTACTTTTGATAAGACTTCTGACTGCTTCACTTGGTTTTATTCTAGCAAAATTGCCATTCTGAAACAGTCTATGCAAAATCCTTTCTGAAATTCTTTACATCAGCTACACAGTGCAGACTGTTCTGCTCGGTGGAACCTAGCTCAAAGTGTTGACACCTAGTTGCTGGCCCAAATCATTAACAGGAGTCTCTTGCTCAGGTTGCCTAGGGATCTGCTGCAATTCATATCTATCTGTAACTATACTCAGTAATAGTTCATATTATAGTAGCAATACTGTTCAGAAACATTTATATACAGCATCCTCAGCTAAATTCCATAAACAATGCCGTGGTATTTCATGTTCACTGTGAGCGTGAAAAAATTGGAATAAATCTGTAAAGTCAGGATAATCCAGAATAGTGAAATTGTTTAAATTTTATCAGTGGTCTGGAGATTAACCACTTTAATTTCTGTAAAGAAATCTAACTCTTCAAGATAACTTTTCATTAGGCCCTTAAGATGAGTATTTCAAGAGACCAGTAGAAAATAAATCCCAAGTCCATATAGAATATTTCAGCCATGAAGGGTGAGTATTATGTTTCTCTCATGAGTGTAAAAGCTCCGTAAGTCAGGATAGCAAAGGCATGAATGAATTATGAAGTTCTTTTGCTTTAGTAAAAGGAGCAGGATCAGCATTTGTACGCAAGACATTCTATTTGTTCTATCTATATCTTGATCTGTTAATTTAAAATTGCTTAAAACTACCACTTCTACTAGTAAAGAAATGATCATAGAGAAAAATAGATCAAATTCATTAGAAACACATAATATAGGTTGCTACAGGTGATCATAAATAATATTGATTTCTGCAAATGGTTCTCAATTCCATATTTCAAAGAATGCCAGGCATTCACAAGACTACCTTTTTTCACTCACTGCTGCTCTTTTGCACCAAATGAGACAGGAGATGTCCAAAAAAAAAATAAATGGGAGAGTGCATCATGTGAGAACATCAATATTGGAGATTGCAGAAAAACAGCTTTTGCTTTCAGAAAGTCTATTTCATCATTAGTTCTTATACTGAATCTGACAGAAAGTGCAAATAACAATGCCTTTGAGGTCTGGGCCCCCAGTGCTTTCCATGATAGTGCAGGCTCCCATGGGCCTCATGGTAGCTGTAGTTCAAAGTTCCTCACATCCTTCCCTTCCCCACTCTCTTTTCCAGAGTTCCCCCTACAGTCTGACAACAGCATAGGCAGACCCCAGCACACCCTGTTTTTTCCCTGTACCTCATTGATCTACCATCTAGAGTGATGGAATTCTGTTGAACTACTTCTTTCATTCTTCTAATTGTTGGGTTTTTATATTATGTTGATATGCAGCCATGGCAAGCCCTTTTCTTCTCTTCTTACTCTCCAGATGACCTGAGCTCAGGTCAACCCAATTAATGGGTCTATCCTTTCCTTAGAGATGTTTTCAGCCACCCATTTAATCCTCTCTCCTAGTGAAGTATCTGTTTAACAGCAGGATGAAGTGTCACCATAGACCCTGTATAAAATGGCAGTCACTGTCCACTTCCAGCTAAGCATATGTCATGTGAGAAGAAAGAATTGTTCTGCCTTTCCATCTATTCAGATGATAGACTCTAGTCCCTGAAGTAAGATGACAAAAAAAATCTTTTGTAGAGAACTTGCACAGCTGATGCTCTAGAAACATTATGCTGCCAAGATGACACCAGAACATAGGTATTTATTGCCTCATTATTTGATTTTCTTCATTGTCATAGTCTTCCCATCCAACTTTAAACTCAACTCAAATCCAAGGCATCAGGCTTGCTTATTATCTTTGAATAAGTGTGAATCACTCTTTTTATATGAGACAAGCCTAAATTGGAACCCACTTGAGAACTGCAATAGACTTGTATCCATCTGATAAAGAACTGTTTTTTCTTTTTCCCCCCTTTTCTGTTCAATCATCCAAACAACTGGTATTTTTGTTGCCTTGTATCTCTTTATTCACATTCAGTCAAAGGGCTCCAAAATACTGTATGTTTCAGTGTACAATGAAAAAATAACCACAATCCCCTCAAAAACGAAACCCTCGAACAAAACAAACAGCTCCAGGGGGAAGTCAAATATAATGAAAAGTAAAGGCAACACGCACTTGCATGAACATAAGCTTTTCAGATGCTTGTAGATTTTGGGATCACTGAAGCAGTTTAAGAAGAATATATCTGAAGAACCAAATTTGATGTCTGTATCTCTTGTGCAGAATTGATTCTATTCTTTCACCTCATCATACAGAGCCAGGTGACTGAAAACAATGATCATATATCAAGCTGGATGGCTCTGTCTCCTTCCTCTTTCTCACAAGTAGTTCCAGATCACAGTGTTTTTGATTAAAAGGAGACAGTTTTATTTGGTTAATTGGTTTCTTTTTCTCTCAGAACTTCAAGGAAGCAAAAAAGATTCAGTAAAAGTATTCTCTAAAAGTTCAGAACTGTTCTAGTTCTATCAATGTTGTCACTAACTGCAATAAAAATCCCTCCTGAACCTAATCCTTCAGCCTATAAACAAGTTTTAAAGCATGCAAACACATTAATTCATGAAAAAAAATGAAACAGGCAATCCAGATTTCATATGGAGAATGTTGTGCACACTGGTAGCAGCATAAGAATGAACAGTGTCCTTGGAAATGCCTTTTAAGCTCAATCAGGTGCAACCAGACTCTGGGAAAACATGTTCAGTCCAGCCACAACTCACTTAGCACAAATCCTGACACACAGGAAAATACAACTTTCAGACTACAAGCAAATAATATGATTAAATTTGGTCTCAAAAAAAGGGGAGTCTTTAGGTAGCCAGGGGAAAGATTAGACATGCAGGAGAGGCATCAATTAGAAAATTAATCAGAGAATTAAAAGCTGATCCAGAAGCAAAAGAGATTATTCAGATACTATCAGGGATTGCTCAGATTATTAAAAAAAAAATAAAATTTATGTACCCTCAAAGGCTCATCTAGAAAAATGGCTATTGACAGAGATAGGTAGATATTATTTCAAGTATTCTAGGTTTGGAGTCCATTACTAGGAAAAACCCTTAACACATTCCTGCCATATGCCATGTTATGGGAGAAAGAATTGCTCTAAACAAAACTAAATCTCCTGAGTCTTCTGGTGCTTGATGAAGGTTTACAGCCCAAAGAAGCCCTTATGTAACTAGTGGTGTGCTCCTTAGTGCCTGTGGGCTCTGGGAAGCTGTAAGTGAAGCAGAGTGGATTTGGCTGATTCCACTCCTTTTTCCAGGGCAGCCTCCATTGAAAGGAATGAGAAGAATGCTAGTGTGGCAGTGTAGTGCTACTTGGCAGTGTCTCCTGTGGGTTCTTGGTGGCAAGCAGGCTTCAGCGATGAGTGATTACACAGTAAATTCACTCCTTGTCACATGACATTTTCAGATAGCTCTAAAGTATGTTTCAAGGATACAAGCCATATGAAGAAATATTTTAAAGGTAAGAAGGGCTGAAGCTCTGAGATCTTTTTTGGCCCACTGCGATAAGAGGATCTCTAGTCCCTGTTTCATACCTTGTGTGCCTTATACACTACAGCATTTATGGGTAAAAAGACACCAGAGTACATTTTCTCTGCTCATGTTGTCTTTTGATCATCTGTCTAGTTGCTCCTAAATTCTGAAATGACAGTAGGGACACAGTCCTGTGGCTACACCACAGCACAACTGAGAGCTGCAAAACCACATTTTAGCAAAATATTCAGATGTTCTCCCTGCTGTGATATGGCTTGCATGTCTCTTCCTGGAGAGAAAGGGAGCTTAACACCTTTCAGGGTCCTGACACATTCAGCTACAACAGGAATGCTAA
Source organism: Neodrepanis coruscans (assembly GCA_013400695.1). Lineage (NCBI taxonomy): Eukaryota > Metazoa > Chordata > Aves > Passeriformes > Philepittidae > Neodrepanis > Neodrepanis coruscans. The sequence continues at coordinate 1,252 of VYZS01013058.1, read as the reverse complement.
ATATTTGCAGACCTTACTCTTGGGCTCCCTGTTAAACAAGAGGCACCCTATGAAGTGTTGCAAGTTTGTTGTAGAGACTCTGAAATCCTTGGGGATTTTAAAATAATTTCTAAGGTTCCTCCAAGCTTCTCCTCCTTGCTGTCTCAGGCTGAAAAGCTGGGTGCCTGGCAGGAATGACTACAGTGGCAGGGAGAATTCCTGCTCTCTGATAGATTTTGTTGCAGTTGATTGATGAGGATCTTGGATTTCTTTGTTGCATTCTGAGAGTTTTCACTGTGTTCTTTCCAAGATGTTACCAGATTGAAAAATGTTAAACTGAACACAGATGGGCATGCTGTATTTTTAGCAGAAAATTAATTAATTAATATGGTTTATGTAAATTTAGAAACTATTTAGAAGGCTTCATTCTCAATGCAATATTCAATATTTGCTTCATATCTTGTCAGACAGTAATTATATCCCCAGATACTTATGCTCAACTGTAGCAAAATGGTTCTTACCATTAATTCTGTCAGAAATAGGGAAAGATTAACTGCACTATGCCTGGCATGGGTTATTTAGCAGTGCACAGGCTATTAGTATGAAAATGCATGCATCTTCTAGAAAATGTATAGAGTAAAAAGGATTGTAATTCCATTAAGCATAACAAGATGAAACTAGTCTAAAAAAGGAAGAAAAAAAAAGAGAAGGAAACAAGGCCTTTAACTGATGAATAATAAAAATTAAAGCCATAAATAGAATCTTTTGATATTTAGAGGCAAATAAAACATTTTTTAAAAGTAATTTAGACCACTACTCAGATTCAGTAGAATATCTTTGATCTGTCCATAACTATTCCACTGATATTTTTCAACACCTGTAACAGGCCTTGATTAGGCTGACTGGTACCAAATCAGATGCACATTCCATGTCAGGAATAACTCAGAGGTATATCTGGTTTACTACTACAGGTTGAAAATCTTCTGAATATTTTGTATCCAGGCTTGTACCATTGAGAATGTTCTGGAGTCAAAGTTCAGCTTAGTTCTATAACTGATTCATTATTCCTATGGTATTCTTTATTGTTGAAACATCAAAGTTTTGCCTGCTGTACACCCAACTCAGTTAATATGAACTTTTTCTTATCAGAAGTAGAAATAACAAAAGCATATACAAAAATTTCAAATTATTAGGCTTCTTACAGATACAAGCCAAACAAAACAAATAATTTAAAGGCCTTTAAGAAGATATTTTGCCAATTCAAAACATTGAC
>VYZS01013056.1:4590-22651 GCA_013400695.1 Neodrepanis coruscans | reverse complement strand
TTTTTTTTTTCCCTTAGGCCAAGACTCTCAAAGAAAGCAGGTTAAACATTATGCGGTTAAAATATTACACGAGGTTAAACATTGTTGCCGCCAGAGTAGATTCACTGTCACCTTCTTTGTCTTCTTTCTCTTCTTTTCATCTTCTCACAGATGGGAAAATAGTCCTACCAGGAAACCTGCTGGCTTTCACTTTCTATGGCAAACCTTGTAACGTCGTGGTGATGGGAGTGAAGGGAGCCGATGGTGCCGAGCTGAGCACCCAGGGCAGCGCCATTCCCGGCGACCCTGACCTGGAGAGGTCGGACTTGGAGACAAGTGCCTCGGATTTGTCCTTGCAGCTGGGCAGGATGGACATTGGTGACAGCCCAGAGGCTGCACCTTTGAGCAAACCAATGGATCCAGGCTCACCAGTGACTCCCAGCACTCCAGACCCCGGTCAGGGGGATAAGTCCTGCGGCGAGGGGGATGGTGCAGACCTGGCCGGGGATTCGGAGTTGGCTGGGAAGGGCAGCAGTGAGGGACTCCCACTGACTGGCAAAACTGGAGCAATAAGCAGTACAGACAACTTTTATTTCATTTCTTCAAGGACTAGGATCACTTTCTCTGAGCCCAGGACCGGTGTAGCGGAGGAGGGCGGCTGTGAGCCCCGGGTCACCTATGATATGATAGGAGGTTTAAGCAGCCAGCTCAAAACTGTTAGAGAAACAGTTGAACTGCCCTTGAAGCACCCTGAGCTGTTCAAGAGTTATGGTATGATGCCCAGGAGTTGGCTTTCTTCATTCCATACTAGTTTTCTTCTTTAATGTGACATTTTTATTTATGAAAACCTAGAATGCAGCCCAGGAATATTTCCATGGATTGTATGTAACAAGGGCCTGGGATACTTGAATGTCTAAACAATGCAGAGCTGCTTTAATTTTATAATTATGCTCTATGAGTGCTGTGAAGATGTTGTGGTTGGCTTGTGTGAAAAACAGTTGAGCAGGGAGGAAATATGTGTCTGTACAAAAAATCAGGAGTGCAAAAGCAGAATTTATAGCAAATAGGAAAGATTTCTGTGCTTGGACATTTGAGAGCTGCAGTTGTTTGTGTCATCATAAGATTTTAATTTGTTCTGGCCAAGCCAACTAATTTTTAAGTGGGGAAAAACTCGGATTAGTTCTTCTGCTGTTTTTATCCCTGTGTGTTGTAAGGTTCCTGCAACATCTTCAGGAAGTCTCTGAGGCTGTTTGCTTGCTACTCACTGTGTTGGGTATGGAATTGCAGGGTGGGAAAATGAAAACAATTACTGTTGCCATATATATATAAAGCTATATCCAACATTATATATGAACTTAAAGGATATTTATGACAAAGCCAAAACTCTGTACTGTGTTATTTATCACAAGTGGATGTGTACATTGGGTATGCATCACTGTGAGGCAGGGCTCTCACCCATAAACATTTCTTTAACATGGTGTCTTTGGGGCCTTTTATTTCTCTTCCTTTACCTCTCCCCATACACACACTTTCAGGGAGGAGGTGATTTCAGCTGGGGCAATTTCCATAACACACAGGTGGCTCTTTCAGTGTGAGTTTCTTGGCCGTGATCCACAGGTGTCAGAGGGATGGTGTGAGGCATCTCCAGCCACATGTGGTCCAACCTCAGCATCACTGTGGTTTTGTGGTAGCAAGAATGTTTGCTTCAGTGTTTTCTGTACTTAGTCCCAAAAGTGCTTGAGCAGATTCTCTGCTAATTAATTTCATGATAGATGATGATGTTTCCTCATCAGTTACAGATTTTTAGTTGAGTGTCCTTGTCCACTCATGGGGAGTGAGGTCTAGCAGCTCAGGTGAGCCTGTTCTTCCACAGCTCCTGCCGGGGCCAGAAACGCCACAGGAGGGAGCAACTCCTGCTTTAATGGAGTGTTGTGAAGGAACCTGCCTGTAGGGACACTTTTACTTATATATTCAGCAGATAACTCCTTTCTTTTGGAGTGTGTTATATCCTAAGATTCAGGCTTGTGGCCTGTGCTTGAGGCATCATTCCCTCTCTGATCCCAATCCCCACCTGGTGTTTCTTTGGCTGTGTTTCACCAATGTCCTCTGTGCCAGGGTCAGTCCTTTATCAGACATTTGTCTCTGCTTTTTGCTTTAACTTTCCACCTTCTTCTGTTTTTGGCTTTGCTGGTCTGAAACTTCTTTTGGTGGGCTATTTACTTGGGGTCATGATAGTCCTTCTTGTAGTTACTTTTGTTTTCTGTCCAGCTTTAAGTGTACACACCAGTACTTTATTCTTCTAATGTCCCTTATGTTCTGTGCCTGAATGTTTCTGTCTTTTGGGCTCTTAACATTTGTTGTTAAATAGGCAAGTTCATCCTTTTAATGTGTATTTTTCATTCTCTTGCAAGTGTTCATCAATCAAGCCTCACAGTGTTTCTGAGAAATTTGTGTAGTGTTGAAGTAGTTTTCTGGTGCTGGGAATCTGATACAATGGCACTGTAAGAACTACGATAACTTTAAAAAGTTTGTTTATGGATGTTGGGTGTTCAGTCCAATAATTTTTTTGGGGGAAAACCCACCACAACATGTAGGCAAAATTGTAATCTTGAACTACTGAAAAACAGAATGATTTAAGTAGCTGCTTTTTAAACAGGATCTTTTTGACTTTAAAAACAAAACATGTGGATGTATGTCGCATTTAAGAGTGATCTTTTCACTGAAAGTCTCCAGTTTTACCCAAGGGACGTGTCAGAGAAATTAACGCTGGGCTCAAGTTTGTCGGTCGTAACCGAGACAGTGAAACATGCCAAATGCAGGTTTAGTTTGTCATTCAGCACCAAGTAACTCCTTTCCCCTGTTTGTGTGCATGTGCTTGTCTGAAGGAATCCCTCCCCCTCGAGGAGTGCTGCTGTATGGCCCTCCAGGGACCGGGAAGACCCTGATTGCCAAAGCCATTGCAAACGAGGTGGGCGCTCACGTCACCATCATTAACGGCCCCGAAATAATCAGCAAGTAAGTCCACTGGCTTTATTTGCATTGAGTCTGTAAATAAATATCAGTGCAAAGTCTGTCCTGGCATCTCTCTGTTGTGGATGGATTGGCTGTGGGCTGTCTGCCCGATACAGGCCTAATGGGAAAGGGTTCTCTCAAGCAGGGCTTGTGTCTCTTCAGTAGTTAAAGAGCTTTTGTTGGGCTCGGCCAAGAAATTTGTAAAATTAAAGGGATCTTAATTTTAAAATTAAAATCTGCATCTGCAATTGTGTGCAGGTTAGTTCTGCAACAACAAGAGTAATTTGTTAAAGCACATTAAGATTTCACTGCACAGATGTCTCCAGGGAACTAATTTTTTTATTGTTCCTCAAAAATGTAGATAAAATGGTTTCTAACAGAGAACCTCTTCCCTTTCATATTTTTTTGGTACTTACTAGGTGGTTGTACGTATCTGTGCCCTGCTTTACCTTAATTACTTGTCCCTGTAGACATAAAGATTATTAGAGATTCACATATACTTGGGGACTTCAAAAGTGTGCACTGTGGCATTTTGTAACTCATGAGCAGTGATTTTCCGAGTTGCCTTTGGAACAGACCGACAAAAAAAATGCTTGTTATTAAAATATTTTAATTCTTGTAGGTTTTATGGGGAGTCTGAGTCGAGGTTACGTCAGATATTCGCCGAAGCCTCTCTGCGGTGCGTCCTCTTGGGTGACTTTATTGATGTTCTTAGAAGGAAAACATTTGCAGGAATCCTTGAACTTGTAATTTTCTCCTGCAGCGGTTTCTGAGAGGAAATAAGTTTGTTTACACAGAGCTTAGCTAGAAGGAAAGCAGTGAAATTCTAGTAGGCCTGTTAAGTCCTTCTGGACGCTGCCCTTTTCAAGGGGCTATTACAGATGGTGCCAAATCCCTCAGTCTGTGTTGTCAGTGTGCTTGTTTCAACAGATGGGAGCCTGGGCCAGGGGTTCACCTGGATCCAAGTTTTTCTATGGAGTTTTATCTTTGCAGACCAACACGGCACAGTGCTGAGACTCAGAAGCCAGCTCTGAGTGTTGGTGCTGGGTACAGCATCACTCTGGAGTGTTCTGCCCAAATTTATTAAATCTGGTAAAGGCACACTTGAGATTTCCAGGTGATTGGTGTTCACACAGCAAAAGACTTTTGCATACTGAGGTTTTTAGTTATCTAATGTATGAATCACTTTAGTTTAACACCATTTTCAAGGGTTGAAGCTTGGAGCTGCCTAGAGGAGTGGGGTGCTTGCTAGATTTTGTAGGAACTGGACGTTTTCCATGAACAGCTTTACACTTCCTCTGCCTTGGTGTTTTAAATCTTCTTGAGCACCTTAACATTTTTTTTTGCTTTATTTTTTTTCCCCCCAGTCGCCCCTCAATTATATTTATAGATGAGCTGGATGCACTCTGTCCCAAGAGAGAAGGGGCTCAGAATGAAGTGGAAAAGAGAGTTGTTGCTTCATTGCTGACGTTAATGGATGGCATTGGCTCAGTAAGTTAACTGTCTGGAGACAATTGATATGTGTGGAGACTTGCTGAACAAAATAATTTTCCTTCTATGATAACAGCAAACTTTATAAGAGTACATTATGGATTAAGCCCCTGAAGTTTGCCAATCTCTCATCAATTATTTTATGATTATTAGCAGGAAAGATGAAAGAAATCTGTCCACAAGATGAAAATAATTTGCCTCTGTTCATGTAGTCTACAAGTTTCTCACTCTTTTCCTGCGTGAGGGTTTGAGTTGTCCAGTCTGGAGTTGGTCACGGGCAGAACACACCTTCTGGTGGCAAAGGCTGATGGATGGTCTTCCTGGAAAACTGCTTCTTTCACAAAAAGGGAGTGATACTGCAAGAGACCTCCTGGCTGATCTTGTCTCTTTCTGACAGTGAAAAAGCAGAGCTTGAGGAAATGGGTTAGGATTTTTGGCTACTGCTTTTCCTGCTGAACCTACAGGAAGCCTTATAACCTCCTGTCTCTGCTGTTTTTGATACCTGAACTGATTTGTTTCCCAACCTTGTTTATTCAAGGTCTGCTGATACTGTTTTGTTCTTGTGCCAGCACTGCAATTTAGCTTAAACATGTCTTTTTATTTCCTTGGTTCTTACTTTCCTGATACAGGAAAGCAGGTTCTTGGGGATTAATGTAGGAGGGATGAGACCATTTTGGAGTCACGTTTGTGTTGTATTATCTGTATGTGCACTCAGCCTGAGTTGCAGTTAGGGATGGGTTGGATGGGGTCGCTGCTGGGGTACATAATTGAAAAGTTTGAGAGCGAGCATCAGGATTTTAGTGTGTGTAATGGCTGGAAAAATAAGGAAGAAGTATATTTATGAGCTGCCTGTGTTGATTGTGTTTTTAAAGTAATCCTTTGCACTGTTTGATGCCTTCAGGAAGGGAGTGAAGGGCAGCTCCTGGTGCTTGGGGCCACCAACCGCCCTCAGGCCCTGGATGCAGCGCTGCGCCGGCCCGGCCGCTTTGACAAAGAGATAGAAATCGGCATTCCCAACGCCCAGGACCGTCTGGACATACTCCAGAAGCTTCTCAGGAAGGTTCCCCATTCCCTCACAGGAGCGGAGTTGGCGCAACTGGCTGACAGCGCTCACGGCTACGTGGGTGCAGACCTGGCAGCCCTGTGCAAGGAAGCAGGTAGGACTTTGTTCAGCTTCTTTGGGATCTTGCTTCCCTGCTGGTCTCTTTTATTTTAAAAGTAAAATAAATCCACAGTCTGCACTGGCACATCTCCATGAGCTTTTCTACTCTACAACCTACCCCTTCTGTACGAAAATCCCAGGTCTCTCAGGCTACACAGCTTGTCCTACAGGTCCTTGTTCTCAGGATGTGGAGACTGGTTCTGGGTGGTGTTTGCTGCCCCTCTTTCCTGTGTTTTGTGCCTGTTTTCCATTTTCCTGCAGATGAGGAGCTTTGAGGAAGGGTTGAGGGCACTGTGTGCAGCTGGGTCAGGTTGTGCAGTGGAGCAGGGAGAGCACAGAGCCAGGGGCTGGAAAGTGTCCCTTGGCCTCTGGAACAGGCACAGCCCTGGAGAGTTATCCATGCATCATGCACCCAGGGTTCAGTATGTTCCAGGGAATACTTCATCATGAGTTCACCTCTCTTTTCACTGGATGGGATGTTAAAATCAGAGTCTATCAGTTTTTGGGTTTTGCTGGAACGCCTCTGCGTGGTTTGAGCTGTTGGACCTTAAAAGTGCCCGTGAGCAGTGTTTTGAAGCAAAATATGACTCTTCAGCTCTGCTTACACATGTTGTGCTCCCTTGTAGGTCACAGATGTCTTTGCTGTATGTGCTGGTTGCTTTTATTTCGTTTGGCACTGGGGAAGCTTCCTCTGGGGGTGGCACAGAGCATGGATAATTCTTATGTTGGAATTAACTATGGGGATGACAGAGGTTTTATTGGGGGTGATGGTACCCAGAGCATAAAGGTTTTTACTTGCCAGCTTGCAGAATTTTTAAGGGATAGTTCTCAAATATGAATTTGTGGACTCTTACAGATCAAGCAGAAAAAAATAATCCAGACACAGACTGTTTTGTAGTGCTCTTCTAGTGTGTTTTAAGCTCTGTTTTAAATTGGAAACCTTTTTTTTTTTTCCTGTTTGTATATATTTGTTTTTAATAAAAGATAAACTGCCTTCTTATTTCCCTTCCTCAGTGTCTCTGGAAGCCTGTCAGTCTGCCTGTGTCACAGTACTCACACAGTAAACACTTGACTAATGTAATCTAAAGTTTTCAGAGAGAAGTGTTGTGGTTTCGATTCCAAACATGACCCAGCCTGGGCTTTACTTGTGCATGTGCACAAGGACTCTGGACACTCCATAATCCAGTGCAAAATCTGCAAAGAGATTCTATTTACCCACCTCTCACAAGGCCCTTACAGAAAACAAATTTGGAATGTTGTGCAGACCAAACATCATGTAGATACAAAACTTTGGGCACCTCCCAGTGAGTGATTCTGAGACGTTGTTATCTGGGAGCTTTGCACCCAAAGCCTTCCTCCCCAGGCAAGAAGGATGTCTCCTTTCTGTTGCTCTTCTTTCCTGCAGTTGCAATCTATGCTGTAAAGTTTCCTTGTCGTTTTTTTAACTTGGAGTGACCTCTGCTGGAGAGAACACGGCCCAGCACCTTTAAGTCTTTGCAGCCCACACGAATTTTTCAAGGAGTTGCAAATTTAGTCCAAATATTGCATAAACCCAGTTTAAGTTGCTCGTTTTTATCTTCTTAGTTGGATTCTTTTTTTCTGATTAAGCTCTTGGTGTCTGTATTTCATGCTAAATTTGCAACACCTTGTGAAATATTTGTACTTCCACTGGAACTAAACTTAGAAAAGAGTAGCTTTTGTAACATGCTGTTTTTCCTCAGTAGAGCAAGATTATTCCATATGGCAAGTTTTCCAGTGTTTTGTCTGGTTTCCTGTGTTGTTCAAGCACTGGGCTTCTCTAGCTTCACTTAAGAAACTGTGCTGTGGGCCAAGCTCACTTGCTGTCCAGCATTGCTCTCTGATATCCAGCCTAAGTTTTCCTTGTTTAGTTTTATCCCATTATTTCTATTTACATCCTCGTAGAACACGTTTGCTCTCCCTCCTTTAGTGTTTACACCCTTCAGATATCTCTGGGCTGTTCTCATGTCCCCTACCTCCTCATTCATTACTGAGCCAAACTATAAATATTTAGCTCTTTTAATCTTTCCTCATAAATAAGTCCTTCCTGCCTTCCCAGAAATTATGGTGATTTTCCTCTGAACTGCCTCCAGTTTGTCAATAACCTTTTGCTAATGTAGGGCTTACAATTGAACATAATACTTCATATATATTGCAGCATAAAGCATGGTATAAACATACAGTTAAGGCAGCTGGTGCACAATTTTAAATAACCGAGAGTCCTTCCATAAATTTTAGGGTTACTTGTGCCACTTGATGTGTGGGTAAGTTACAGGTGAGATGTGGAAACTAACTTAGGAAAAGGATTTCAGAGCTCAGGGATGCTTGTTGAGATTTTGGTACAGGATTATTGTCACTTGCTGGTTGTGTTGCTGTTGTGTCTGTGGGAGTCTCTCAAGTCCTGCTTTTACCCCTTTTATATCTTTAGGTATTTTATTTGTGGCTGAAGATGTTTATATTCTTAATGCAAAGTTTAGATCACTTCAGAGGACTCGTCTTTCCTTATCTTTCTACTTCAGCTGTGGGGTTTTTAATGCATGTGTTGTGTATATACTGCTTATATAAACCCAAGGGCACAGGAGTTACTGTAACATGGTAAATGAAGTATTTGTGGGGCTGTGATGGGCAAACTTTTTGCATCTCTGGTCAGGTTTCCTAGGAAACTTCATTACAAAAGCTTTTAAGTTTGTCTTCTGTATAATTCTGAAGATCACACGTTAATGAAAAGTAAATAACTGTTGTGGGATTAAACATATTCCAACTGTTTTTGTGGCAGAAGTTGTTCTCTGGTGCAAGGTTTGATTAGTGGTTCTTCTGGGGTCAAACGGGCAAGTTTTCTGTTCTGTTCAGTAACTCCGTGCATTGTCATGGAAGTTTTTAGGGAGTTTTTGGGAGGCTGTAATAATGTTCATCTTGCAGTCAGAGTTTCTAGGCTGCCATGTATGTGGTGTGTACAGAATTGTGGTGCTGTGTGTGCTGGAATGGGCAAGGAGAGCAAAACTGGACAAGAAACCTGGAGGATTTGCTCTGGATGTTTCCAAACAGGGGACACCTTTATAAAGATGCTTATAATAATCACTTAAGAGTGATTTTATTTGATCTGCTGAGTTTTTTAAATATTAGTGGATTTTTCTTCCAACGCCTTGTTTTCTTCTACTAAAGATACAATTCCAGCCTCTCACAAAAAGAAACCAGAGGACTTTGTGACTTCACAGAAAAAATGTTGGATATAAAGCTTTCAGTGTTTGTTGCAAGGGTGGGCCATAGGCTGACAGACATCAGCTCTATATGTGCATCTTAATTGCTGTGCAGAGTGCTTGATGCCTTTGAGATCTTGCTGCTTCTCCTTTCTTTAATTTGCCACGTGGCCTTTTATTAATCCCCTAAAAAATTATAATGATTTTAGTTTTATCAGCACTTTTTAAAAATAAAATACACGAAATGTTAATTATGTAGCAGGGACATGAATGGTATAAACTGTACTGGATGTTAGAAGATGCTTAGCAACAAAGGTTTCCAAATATAGCAATTTATTATAAACTTATCCTTCTATGGCTGCCTGTAGCATTTCAAGAGGGTGAATATAAATATAGCTTGATTTCTTCAAGAAGTGGGCTCAGTCATATTGTTTACAGAGAAAGGAAGTATTTGCTTTGTAACTCTCAGAATTTATCTGGAACATCCTTGTTCATTACACATGATTCCAGTGTGCTGATATAAAACACTTGGGCTGTGATAAGATAGCATCATGAGGAGAGGAAGAACAAATGGCTTTGTTTAAATACTGGTCTCCCTTGCAATAACATGGATCTGCTCCCAGTGAGGATGCTGCATGGCAGCCACTGAGACTTGGAGACTTGTGTCAGAGGAGCCCTGATCTCTCTGTTTGCATCCAGGGGTTTTTGTAAATTGTCTGGATGTGATACAGCTGCAGGTATCACCCTGCTTAGCCTTCAGGATTAGGATGGTTTTACTGGCTTGAGCTGCCTGTTAGGAAAAAAATCTTAAATCAGGAATTGAGCTCTGTCTTTGACCAGTTTGAATCTGTGAAGCTGCTTGCCCAGACATAGGCTGTTGACTTGTGTTCATAAATCTGAGTCCTGTGTTGTTCATTTTCCCATTTAATTATCCCTCTGTGCTGATGAGTATTACACCTAGGATGGAGAAACTTGATGCTGTTTAATCCATAGCTCTGCATAGTGGTTTTATGTAGATACCAGACCTGTAAAAGTGTGATTTATGCAGGAGGATACTGTACTTGGCTTTGGTTGGAGCTGAGAAACTTCCTGCTGTATCTTCTATGACCCCAAAGGAGTTTCTACAATCCACTTGTGCTAAAACAAAGAATTGGAAAAAACTGGTCGTCTAAAAGACAGTCTCTTTAGGCTTCTTTTTTGTTTTTCCCTGCAATAGATGGGGAAACAAATTCTCCTGACGCTCAGGAATGTCTCTTTGTTCAGTCCATGTGGGTTTTCTTTCCCCGGCTTTGCAGTGTTGGTAGCCCGGGGCCACCTGCGGGAAACATGATCCGCGTGGGCTGATGTGATGAACAGTGAGTCTCTGTGTGCCCCAGGACCAGCCTCTGACTGGCCTTTCACTGACACAAACGCTGCCTTCAACAAGTGGATTCTCAGCCTCGTGTCTCAAACCCAGCTCTTGGTTTCGCCTCGGTCACGGTCTCAGTGAAATAGCCCCAGTGTTGGGGCATCCAGAGCCTCCCTCCTCTCTCTAAGATTCTGTATGAACCTTTTCCCACCCCAATTTGGACCTGGGTTCTGCTGGGGGTGTACAGCAAATGTAAATGTTTCTCTTGGTTTGTGATCCTACATGTGGGAACGTGGGCTGAGGCACTCGGAAGTGTAGATTTTTGCAAAGGCAGTGGACGGCCAAGGCAGTTGGGATTGTTTGTTTTGTAGGGTGGTTTTTGGTTTGTTTTCAAATTAAGTGATTGCAGTTACAGATCTGAAAGGGAAAGCACTGCTTGACATGCTGTGATTATTTTATTCCCTCACGGAAAGTGACTGAAAACGCCATGTCAGTGTTGTTATTTATTTATTTGTCGCTTGGATGAAGATGGAAGCAGTGCTGCTGCAAACAATCTGACTTTGCGTTCCCTAACTGAATACTGGATCCCATGGGACACTGAAAATGAGATGGGAAAGGCCACTTGCCTTTTTATGAAAAGGTCATGTAGGAAAAAGTGGGAATTTTGGGAATATTACTAACATGCATAGTCAGATGGTCAATACCAAAAAAATGTGTTCTTATGAAACTGAGAGATGCTGGTGCATGTTGTGTCCCTTTTTGTAGTTATTTTTTCTTATATAAAATCTTTGGCCTTGTTTTGTGGCTGTTGTTTGTTTTGTAATGGTTCTTCAGTTTTGTTTTTGAACAAGGAACGAGGCACTTACTGCAGTCAGGGCATGTGAACTTTTGGTTTTCATCATAACTAATTTTAAGTGTGTGTTTATCTGAAACTGGCTTGCAGTTAATTGGACAATGGGATTGCTGACTTCATCCTCACAGTTGTGGGTTGAGTACTTAATAATCTGTTTAAAGCACATCCCATTCTGTCTGCTAATATTTACATGAGCAGGAAATAAAGAATATCTTCAGGAGGGTTGATCAATAACTGTCACTAAGACTTGAAATTAGCCTTCTTGGCAGATAGACACCACATTCTTGCTTCTGCAGCTTGAGTGGTACAGAAGAAATGATATTATTCATGTGTGGCAATGCATAGATATAGAAACTTGAGTGGAGGATCAGCCCCAAAACAGGTTTTTAAGTTTTGAAGGGTGTGGAGGAGGCCAGAGCAGCCTGTGTTGGTGCAGCCCTACCTGTGCAGGCTGGTGGGCTGTGAGATGGCAGTCAGAATGTCATCCCTCGACTTGCAGACCCTGAAAACTTAACCACTGTGTCATTTGGCTTAGGAGCAGAATAAATTCGGGGCAGGTACTGCCTTAGTCATCAGCTTTACTTCAGGCAAGCCATTTGTATAGAAAAAGGTAATGCAGGAGAGAATTTCAGTGTTTTCTGACTCCTCCCCAGACTCCAGGTGAAGTGTTTTTCTGGGATATGTAGTGGCAGACTTGGTTTCTGAAAGCAGTCTGAGTTCTGTTGCTTAATTAGTAAAAGGTCATGGAAGATCCTCTGGTGCAATGCAGCTGAAGTTGTATGTCTGTGTTAGCTCTGTGGGAGTAAAATCAGCATTAGGCATGTGTATGTAGAATGACTAGGTACTGTTAGGGGACAGAACTTAAATATTTCCAGTCCAGATTTTCATAGGGCTCCTGACTTGAATTTGCCAACATCCCTAATTACAATTAGACTGGCATTTAGCCACTGTTGCCTCTTGTTTTTCTGCCCTTGTTATTCTGGTAGTCTCACAGTCCTTATTTTCCTTCTGACCCACGTGTGACTGCCCTTAGCTTAGGTACATTTATGTATGAGAGCAGCCTAGGAACAGGCAGTCTGGTATTCCTTATTTCCCCCTCTTGTCACTGGATTAGGATAAATGACGTGTGTGTACCTGATCTGTGAATAAACCATTTCCTGTACGAAAGAAGTTTGGAAAATACAGTTCCTCCTTCCTTCCTTCCTTCCTTCCTTTCCCTTCCCTGCTGTACCTCTCAGCAGCTCTCAGGCAGCTCCGCAGACATGTTCCAGCAAATGCCAGGGCTCTTCATGGAGGACTATAAATCGTGTTCATAATCCCCACAGCAGGTTAGTGCTCAGGTTAGCCCAGTGAATGTGCAATGTTATGGTTACAAGGGATTTAAGGGCATTATCTCTCCTGTGCAAACAGTGTATGAAAGTTCTTCAGGGATTTTCCCCCTGTAGTGCTGGCAGCCCAAGACAGATTGCAAAATGCGGGCTTGAGAGCAAAAAGTAAAGGTTTCTGCTTCCTGATTTATTTTTTTTTTCTATGTGTGAATTTCTTACACAGGTTAAATTAAAAAAAATTATCTGAAGTTATATGAAAATGGTTTCTCCATGCATGGAACTGTTAGATTTTGAAGTATAGTATGTAAAGATCTGGAACTAGAGGGAGATGCCCCACCCAGTGCCATTGGGAAGCTGAGATCTTGCCCCATCCATTCTCCTCTGTTGAGCATTCCACTGCCAGCCATGCAGTTGGATCCATGCATGTTGGACCTGACAGCTGTCACATGGAGAAGTGGTATGACTCTTCTGGGTTTGGCCAGAAGACTTTGGGAGGGAAAGGAGAAACATTTCCTTTTGTAAACAATCTTATAAGAAAATGACAATTTCCTTGAAGCTCCTCACAAGTTCTGGTAGAGTAAGTCCAGACAGGATGGGTTTGAGGAAGAAATAGCTGATGGGCAGTAAATATGCATGATTAACAATTTTGTTTGGCTCAGTTTACTTCCTCGAGTGTTGTGTATATTCTGCTGTGGAAACCTGAAGTATATATGTTGGTCATTCTGAGTGGATGCTTTCTATTATTTACAGTAGTGTGTGATTATACACAGGCTCTGACAAATATAGCAGTGTCGTAGAGTCTGTTTTTAGGCTCAGTTATTTGTGATTATGACCTAATGTGCCAAAACTTAGCCAAGCTATGAGCAAGAAAATCTTGCAGGCAAACAGTGCAATCAACCTTGTGCACAGCCTGGTACCAAAGAAGGATCATCTCTACCAGGACAGGGCGTTCTGCTGTTTTTTTTTTTTTCCCCTCTCTCCACTTAGTTTCGTCTGTTCTAGACAGACAGGATGAGTTGGTGAGGTAGAGCACATAGTTGCTGGCCTGGAACAAACTGTTTGTTTTCCATTGTTTGTCATCATGCTTGCCTTATTAAGCTGCTTTCTTTTATTTTTTTATTATTTTTTTAATTTTTTTTTAACTGGGATTTTCCATTGCCAGTCCAGTAAGGATCATGGCTGCCTTCTGAGTTAAGTTTTCTGTCCTGCACAGGGCAGTCCTAGGAACTGATGGTGTGTCCTTTTGCTAGGAATAGGTATCCCATGCCTGTGTGAACAGTCCCACTGACCTTCCAGCAGGCTGAGTCCTTGCTCCCCTCATCCAGGACTGGAATGTGAGAACCCACTTGCCCCCTTCTGAGCCGTGTCAGTCACTGCCAAAAGGTGGTTGATATTCATCAAAGATTATCGATATTCATCAATGCCTAAGGACGGAGCAGCATCTGAAAAAGGAGCAGGCAGAGCTGAGACAAATGCTGTGCTCAGGGTCAGTATTTACAGCAGTGCCAAACATTCAGCCCAAAACATGACCCAGGAGCTGCTCTGAGATGCTTTTCTGAGGCGTTACTGTTTGACTCTTCATTGTAACTCCTGTAGGGGTAAAGGTGGGTTTGCTGGAGGTGTTACACCTCCTTTACCCCCTCGTTGCTTCTGGCAGCATGGTTTGCATCCCACCCCTGCTTTCCCGTGCATTAAACACATCTTCCACTGTCTCCACACAAGGATGTGTTTTCCTGCCTCCGGCAAACCACTGGCTATATCCTTCTCTTGTTACTGAGACTCCCCCCCACTCCCCTCTGGTTAGAGGTCAACCTGAAGTGCAGGAAAGAATGATTATGATAACAGGAGGAAACAGGAAGAATCATGCTTTCTTTTTCAATCTGTTTTTTATTATTGTTTTAATGTAAAACACTGTTTCAATTAAACGCTGACCTGTGCGGTGGCGTGTGCGTGCACATGCTGAAATGAATTCCGGCTTTGTTTGGAAAGCCGTGACCTCTTTATTCCTGCTCTGGATCAAGGCTGTTGTGTTTCAAAACCTGCTGCTGAGGACTGTAATTTCACTCGTGCTCCTTGTAGCACTGGCAGTAACAAACCTTGGGAGCAGTGTGCTCCCTGGCATTTTTATGTGCTGCTGCTCTCTGTTTTTAAAATAAGCTTGTTTGTTTTTGAGAGTGACTCATGCCGTGGAAAAAAAGATAACCATGATGATTGAAATGCATCAAGGAGGCACTTGGGTGCTTGATGAAGCAGATAGAGAAATGAGCAGAGATCTTTATCAGTTGGGTCCCTATGCCTTAATTTCATGGCATGTTATTTATTTGCATTTTTTTTTAAGTGAGAGTGCCCTGTGAATTGACTTCCCCAAAAAGAAAATGTAAGACTGAGCCCCAAATACCTGCTCCCACCCTGCAAAGCCTTAACTGCAACTGCACTGGAACAAGATGTCGAGTTTGCTACTTGCTTAGGTGCAGTTTTTAAATCTGAGAGGTGAATCTATGTTGTCTCAAACTTCATTTTTTTTGTTTGCTTAAACTGAACTCGGAGGAAGGAAGAAAGGGGTGAAGAATAACACAAAAATTGTCTGGGTTGTTAAAATGAGTCAGTTGTATTTTATGCTTGTCCTCTGGTGACCAGGTTTTCATTTTTCTCCTTGGCCTCATGGAATGTTTTTATTTATATATCTTATTAGTTTTGGATGTTCTGTGCGAGGGGAAACCTGAATTACAGACTTTTTTTCTTTCTGTTATTGTATTAAGAGCCCGGGTATTGGATGCAGGTGCTCAGGACTCTGCTGTAATTGGCAGTTTATGGAGAGACACCAGCTGTACTGCTTCACAGGGGACATATTATATCTCTTCACACGTTGTATATATTTTAGGAAATGCAGAATTCCTGTCATTGTCAGAAACTTTGCCTGTCTGCTCCTACCAGTGGGGGGGGGAAAAAAAAAGGCAACAATCTGTTGAAAGTTAAAACCATGTCTATTTTCAGAAACGGCTTAATCCCTTTTATTGTCCTTTCATGTAGCACTAATTGATGTTTTGTTTGGTTAAATATAGAAGAGACTTAACAAAATGTTTGTCTTTTTATGGTCATGCAAGGTGAACTGGTGTGGTATGAACTGCCTGGTTTGTTTGGGAGCACATGGCAAGAGAGATGTGTGTATACCTGCATGTAAATTTGTGCTCATCATGTAATAACATACTAAGTAAGGTACTTGACAGCTTCAGTTCACAGAATAGGGGTTGGAAATAGAAGCAATAAAAACTCCAAATTGTATTAGACCTTAAAAGGGATAATTATACAGTGGGAAAACCATCGTGGCTTCTGGGCATCTTGCAGAGACAGGGTCTGCAGTTGCTCTCTGGGGGACGCTGGGAGCTGCAGGTGGTACAGCCTGGTCCTGCCCAGGGAGTATTGATGTATTGATGTGTGAGAAGGTGGGACCTGTGTGTCTTTTGAAGGGTGAAATTATAGGGGGAAGCCAGGAATTAGTATCCAGATTTATAGGTGTTGTACACAAGTGATTTGGCCAGACAAAGGAAAGGGTAAAAGCCGTGTCTGTGTTTGAAAAGTGTGATTGCTGAAGGAATGAGATGCTGCAGGGAATGTGTGTTGCATATCAAGAAGAACAGAGGTGTCTGACATCTTAGAGATGGTAGAATAGGATTCCAGTGAAAGTGGAAGAAATCTCATCAGTTTGTTTTTAAAAGCAGCTTGGAAAATACAGTCCTGTTAACAGGGAAATGGACAAGGTTGCCTTGAGTATTCATTGTCCCTCTCCCTCTGTGGTTCATAGATGTGTTCAGATCAGTGTGTGGACACTTGGAGGTTTTCCCCTGTCAGCTTCATCTCTGGGAACACGAGAACAAGGCTGTTTCATTCTGTCTTCAGGAACAGATTCACTTTATCTTCTATCTCTGGCTGTTTCATCCCCGTTTTCGTGCTCTCTGTTCAGAAGTGTCTTTTGCCTGTTTTTTGCCGTAGCTCAGACCTGGTGCTGAGACCTTCACATCGTTTCCTTTGCAGTGCTGCTGTGTGTGGTACACTGTGTTTGTGAGAACCAGGAGGAAGTGTACTTTATTTCCATGTTTTTTTCTGTTTTAATAGGTTTGTACGCCTTGCGGAGAGTGCTGGGGGAGAGCCCTAACCTGTCAGACACCGAGGTGGCTGGGTCAGTGATGATTGCTTTCAATGACTTCCTGCAGGGCATGAATGATGTCAGGCCCAGTGCCATGAGGGAGGTGGCAATTGATGTGCCAAAAGTAAGTTGTTTTGTGCAATACTCCAGCAACGTTGCCAGAGCCATGTTAAGGGAGGAATTTTGTGAAGTGGAAGCCTTAAGTTACCAAGAAATGCATATTTGTTTATTTAATTATAATTTTGAAGAACCATTTGCAGAAGCTTGAATTCCTAATGCTTTAAGAAGGGTTTGTGATGCAGGAGCATCTGTATAGTTTTATATGCTGAGTGGGTTAATGGAGTAAAAATCTTAAGGTGTCTGTTCAAAACAGGTCCTGAACAGCCATGAAAGCTGGAGCCTTTTGTGAAGCAAACACAAACTAAGGCAGAAACCAACTGTTGGCATTTGCAAACAAAGTGTACTGAAAGAAAGCTGTGAAGAGTTTGATTGCTGTGATTTTTGTATAAATGTGACCTGGGTGTCTTCAGTGGCATTACATGCCTTTAACTGAAGGCAGAATTCAGTACTGTAGGTAGGTTATCACTGCTGAGCCTGTGATGGGCTGTCATCATATCAGCAGTTCTTTTGGTTGTGCCAGGCTCATCTCTACCCTTCCTACTGCCCTCTCAGTTACCTGTTGCAGTAGTTCAGACCCAACATAAGCTGGGATGGGGAACTGATCTGGTTTGAGAAGGTTGAGAAAAAGAGCACTGTGTTTAACCTCACGAAATCCTGACTCTGAGAGTGGTTGTGCTGGTGTTTCTCAGCAGCTCCCCAAGCCCTGGAAGAAAACATTTATGTCTCATTGCATTAAGGTGAGTCATTGGGGAATTAGATTGCACAACCATAGACCCTTATTCCCAAATTATAGCAATGGGAAACCAAAACCTGTGAACAGGATGCTGCTCACAGCCAGCTGGGGTGTCACACTGGGCTTGTTGAGAGTCCAGATTCTGCAGGCAAGTGCTGGGTGGAACTGCCTGGGCTGGCCCCAGGCAGCTTTTCCTGGAAATGGTGTTGTGGCATCAGTATCCACAAGGGCCAAGTGGTTCTGCTGGGAACCAGAGCAACTAATTCTTTTGTTGCTTATTGTTCTACTGGCTCTTGGGCTCATCTTGTTATTCCTGCCCTGTGCCTCTGAGGCATACCAGCCCCTCTGGAGCCATGTGGAATGCTGCTGAGCAGCACAGTACAGACAGGTAGAAGCAAGGTCTTGAGGTAGTGCAGGAAGTCTGTTCTCAGTCCAGGTCATCCTAATGCTCAGGCTCCTGTTGTCCTTCCAGAAGTTGCAGGCAGCACGGTCTGGGGCACCGCTAAGCGTGTCCCGGCAGAGCTGCTTGATGACTCAAAGCGCAGCGCTGCTCTGCAGTTGCGCCAGCCCTGGAGGTCAGGGCGGTCCTGGGGGCGAGGGCTGCCCCCAGCAGCAGCGCCCCAGGCTCACAGCATCCTGGCTTTGAGGTGCAAAAAAAAAAAAAAAAAGGGAAAAC
>VYZS01013050.1:1369-13949 GCA_013400695.1 Neodrepanis coruscans | reverse complement strand
ATATATATACACATATGGGGTTTTTTTTATCATTTAGAACATTTAGTTTGTTCTAAATGATAAAATGCAATAAAATCTCCTTCAAAGTGTCATTAGAGTAGGATATGAAACTTTGAGGACTTGGTATACAGATGTACACATCTTTGAAGGAGTTAAGACTACTTCGAGTGACTGACAGCCACAAATTCACCTTTCCTGTATATTAAGTCATTGTTTCAATTGTAATTTCTCAGCTGATATAGGGAGAACAACAAGACAGCTGATCAGGAGTATTAGAAAAGTCTTTATGTACATGAGGAGAAGAACAAAATGGACTACTGAACCTGTTTGACCTGGTATGACAGTGTGTTGTGCCTTAACATTACTAAATCTAGTTCCCACTCCTCCTCATTTCTCACTCATGTCTAGACCAAACACAGAGTTTAAGGTACTTTTGCCACGGCGTCTGTTTGTTTGGGAACTTCACTCGCCATCTTGATGTCTCTGACTTTTTATGTCTGAAATGTGGTCACTGGGTCAGCTGCTGCAGCTCTCAGTTTGCCTGTCTGCATTGTGCTTCCTCTTGACTCATAAAAATCCTGGCTCATTAAGCAAGCCTCTGACAGTTTGACTACAGTGTCTACACTGCAGAGTACATATGTTTAAATCCATTTTCATCTACATTCACATCCAACTAATGCAGAGCATTCACTTTGTAGTTCTGGCATAATAGCCACAAACCCTCTGATCCATTATGAAATAGTATGTTTGTAGCCCTTTTTTTCCCTTGATGAATTACAGCATAATCAGACCTCTTTCAATATCAAAAAAACCCCCAAAACACTCAAAAAGCAAAGATGAGAAATACTTAGAAGTCAGGACACATTTAATCTTAAATACATCGCCATGAGTGGCAGTGTTGGCATCAATGGTTTCACAATCTGTTTCACATACACTCGCACAGATTGATATGATTCTCTTTGAATGCTTAGCATTTTTTTCTTCTTGCGTGAAACAATTCCATTTGAATTCAGATTGATAAATCAAGGAACTGAGCTGTGGAAAAAACAAGGAAGGAATGATTGTAATCAGGTTAGAAACATCAGGAATTTAATATAAGTTAAATAATAATCAGTAACTACTGTAGAAGGAAAAGACAAAAAACATCCCAAATCGGGATCTCCCTTCCTATGATTTAATCAATATGTATCAATTTTTAAAACTAATTCTATAAAGGTAACTTTTGGATATTGACACCTTTCTTTTAGTCTCTGTTTATAACCATGCTGGTACAAAGAAGAGGTCAGGACTTCCAGGACAAGAGGAAGTTGTCTGCTTGCTGTGGATATCTGAGGGTGTAAGGGGGAAGCGAGAGGAGGGTTCACTTTGCCAGGCAGGTCTCTTCTCAAGAAAAAACCCAGACAGGATAAGCCATCAGAGTTTTCTTCTTATCTAGAGATAAGATCATTGAGAAACCCATAAGACCAGGCTGGTCAGGGAGAACCTGCCAGCCCACACGCTTCAGAGGAATTCTTAGGAAGGAACCGAATTTGAAATTTCAGGCTTCATTGTCTTCTACAAACTTCTGCAAAGTAAGAGGTTAACAGAATTTCATGTAAAGCCACGTGTCTGAGTGAAACATTTCACTTTTATTTAGGTGGGGTTTTTCTTCCCATTCTGGTAGATAACAGAATGAATCACTGGAATTTTTGTACTCTCCATTTCTAAACAGTGGGCAGGGAGAGCTGGTTATTTCTGGTAGGATCAGTGTTTATAGTGGTTTCACTCTGCGTATTCTCTTCTACAAAATCAGCTGCTTTTTGCCAGAATTCAGAAAACACAACCATCTCACCTGAAGGAGGACAGGCACACTTCTAAGAGCAACTGAACCTCCTCTACAAGCCACTATTTAGCTTCCTGGGATCCAAAGAACCCAAATTTTTATGGTACTTTCTGGTAAATAATAGAGTCTGCCATTCAGATCAGTGAAAAACAAGAGTTCCACACACTTGTTTTTGTATTCTTTGGAAAATCATTCCACTTGGATTTTACCACCAAGACCACTGACTTGAGTGAAAAGTTAATCTCTGGTATGCAGAGTTTCAATGTGACTACTATAGCTTTTCCTAATAACATGTTCCAGTGCTTAAGCAGTATGAATTGCCTGGGGTTTTTTACATTTTTGACAAGGTAACAGAGTGTAACAGGTAACCGGATAACAAGGGTGTTTTTGTGTCAGATTAAATAAAAATTTTCAAGTACTTGTTACCAGCACATTACCTTGCTTGAGGTATGATCCAAGACTGAAGCAAAGGAAAGTTTGCTGTGTAATTGCAGTGGCTTCAAATCACACCCTGGCTCTTTCTTCCTTTTCTGTTCCCCATGNGTTATTTCTGGTAGGATCAGTGTTTATAGTGGTTTCACTCTGCGTATTCTCTTCTACAAAATCAGCTGCTTTTTGCCAGAATTCAGAAAACACAACCATCTCACCTGAAGGAGGACAGGCACACTTCTAAGAGCAACTGAACCTCCTCTACAAGCCACTATTTAGCTTCCTGGGATCCAAAGAACCCAAATTTTTATGGTACTTTCTGGTAAATAATAGAGTCTGCCATTCAGATCAGTGAAAAACAAGAGTTCCACACACTTGTTTTTGTATTCTTTGGAAAATCATTCCACTTGGATTTTACCACCAAGACCACTGACTTGAGTGAAAAGTTAATCTCTGGTATGCAGAGTTTCAATGTGACTACTATAGCTTTTCCTAATAACATGTTCCAGTGCTTAAGCAGTATGAATTGCCTGGGGTTTTTTACATTTTTGACAAGGTAACAGAGTGTAACAGGTAACCGGATAACAAGGGTGTTTTTGTGTCAGATTAAATAAAAATTTTCAAGTACTTGTTACCAGCACATTACCTTGCTTGAGGTATGATCCAAGACTGAAGCAAAGGAAAGTTTGCTGTGTAATTGCAGTGGCTTCAAATCACACCCTGGCTCTTTTTTCCTTTTCTGTTCCCCATGTAGAAACATGGAGAAACATGTAGAAATAGAGTAAAATCTGAAGATATGGAAATACAATAGAAACATAAATCAAAAGAAGTTAAATACAATACAATAAGATAATCTACAAGCATTCCATAAATATATTAATGCCTCTCCATTAATGCCTTTCTTTGGCAAACTACTCTATCACATTGAGAATAACAAGGTGTGTGCTCTCCTTTTATGAGAACAACAGGAGTGTACTCTCTTCTTAAAATAATGGTGAAATTACATGCATGACACTATTGGCTATTGCACATAATTACATTCCGCTCTGCTTAAAATGAATCCTGTTCACATCAAATCAAGGATCTCATTGCCTTTAGACATAGGAAGAGTGGGTTTAGACTGGGTGGTTTTCAGAATTTCAGAGCAAATATTTTGGTTGTTTTATCTATAAATTGATGTGATTCCCTGTATGCTGTGAACAAACAGGGCAAGATCTCAGGAGCCTCTGAGATGGAGAGGCAGAATTACACTCTCATTGCCAAGATCTATGCTCTTAACCATGCAGCAAGGCTCTAGACCAGAAATGATGAGGAAAATGTGCCTCCATCATAACGGGGGGAAGGTGGCTTAGCCCTAGGGAGAACACTAGGTCTAAAGAACAATAAAAAACCTAGAATTTTCGGAAGGATTTATTGCATATCTACCTAAAGACCAACCATCAAATCCACAGTAAAAGCTTAGTGTTAACGTGGTTGTCCCACAGGGGCTGTATAAGGGATTTTTTACATAATCATCCTGTGGCTTTTTCAGATTTTGCCAATAACAGGGATTTCCCCTTATTTCTTTTGACTACACATTTGTCAAGTGCAGTAGGAATTTCTCTGGTATGGCAGGGAAGGGATGAAATTCACTTACATAGAAGATGACACATGAGCCCTGCAAAAAACACTTTACCAGTCCCAGAGAAAACATCGCTGTTATTTCCATATTTTGAACTATAAGAATTGACATCCTCATTTTATCTATAGACACTTTCAGATCTCTCACACACAGAGAGCATACCTCCTTCCCACTTTCCTTTTGAGTTTATAGTCCACAGATTCACTTTGGTCTCTATGCCTCTTAGGGCTTTGGAAGGAACACATATATTTTCAAGGTACAAGGTACAAGGACAGGTATCCCAAAGAGAGGAAAAAGGCCATAATAAGGTCTTGCCTCTGCCACAAACTCCAGAAAGTTACTTGTGATCTTTGGTTCTTTTACTTATAAAGAGAATATTACTTCTTTTCTCTTATTTATGTAAACAAAAAATTCTAGCTTTTAGGCACTTTCTTGTTTATGCCTCAGTGCTATGGGGCTGTTAGCCCTCTCTTTGGAGTCAGAGGTCTGCTACAACATCCCTTGACCATCCATGTCAGGATTACTCAGAATTTTATTCACAGAGCAATTGATATAGTCTATAGTTGCCCTGACTGTTGTCACTATTGCTTATAGGTAATTATCTAACTGCATCTTTTAATTGAAAACAGAGGGCTTGGCACAAGCCTGTAATGACTCAGGTCTGTCTGTTATGTCAGAACACAACACTTGCCTCAAAAGTTGTCTTATTCTCTAGATGCAGCTGTGCTCAAGCCTGGCAGTTTGTTGCTTAAAAAAATGTTTCTTTTTCTCTGTGACTCAGAGGTGAATAGCTCGAGCCATTTCTATGCATCTTACCTGCAGTTTCAGATGATTTTCATAAGCAGTGGTAAATCTTTCCAGTATGGCTAGGGGCAATTTCTGATGGTCAAAATAGTGCTGCATTGCCAACAGGAGCTAATAGGGCCAAAGCTGGGCAGAAGCAGAGGCATGACTTTGTAGCTCAGTAGCAAGTGGAACAAAGCTGTCTTGATTTCTGGTGCCTGCTTCCAGGCTTTTGTAGATTACCCAGTACATATAATTCACTCAGCTGATGTAGAATAAAAAAGTCACATCAGTCCTGTACCTAGCTCCACTTGGAAGAAGTACTGAGGCTTGCCTGGAGCTTCTGTGGAGTGGAAAACTCTTCTCCTGCATCTTCTTGCAAGTCTGGTGTTGTAGTATGCCCTTCCTGCCTTGTATTTATGAAGACAGAGCTCCTTTAGTACTTCGGTGGTTGTGTAAGATAAGGGCGCTAATTACACACTGCACGCTTGTAACCCTTTTTGTGGACAGCATACAAAACTCCTTAAAAACATCCATTCATTCTCGTAACATGCCTGGGAGGTACATAAGCTTTATATGCATAAACGCTGTCATTTATTGTGAACTGAGAGACAGTACTCTATTGCTGGTACACCAGATAAATAACTGGTCCAGGCAAAGCCTAGAAGGGAACTTTGAGTTGCTCCAAACCATGAGTTTCAAACCTTAGGCCAAAGCAGTGTTTTCAAAGATATGTAATCTGGCAAAAGTTAAAGCAGTGGATAATGCTGCTGCAACAAATCTTGGACTCCTGGTTTACCAAGGTGAGGATGGATATGGCAGAGGAGCCACAAGAAGGGCTGATAAGGCTGGCAGTGCTCTCTCAGCAGCTTCACATTGCACATGTGCGGTTCGGCTCCTGCCCTCCTGGGGGTGAGCATAGCTTCTAGACTGCATGATGAGTCAAGGTATTGTGGCTGAGACTGCAAGCATTGGCTCTGTCACCAAGCAGACAGACAGACATTCAAAGAAACCACAACCCTCTGGTTTCTTTGCCCTTGTTTGCTTAATAAACTCGGGTTGTGTGTGCATGTACACATTTTTTCACCCACAGCACAAACAAATACTGCTCAACACCTGAGGGTGGCTGGCTCTCAGAAGTGCCTCTGGAAAGATGACTCAGAGGAATAGTGGGAGGCTCCTATGGCATTCGTCCTAACGCGGGAAAGAGCATTCCCTCTTACTGTAAGTGATCTAATTATGTTACTGTAAATCTTACTCTCACATTTGCAGCTACCTCTGCATCAGCTCTCAGGCTGCACTTATATAATTGTGGAAAACCCTCTGTCAAACAGAAGATTCCTGCTGCATGCTATGTTTTTTGCAGAAGACATATGTGAAAGTGAGCAGGGAAGGGAGACTTCAGTGTGGAAGACTGAAAGTGATACCTTTTATAAAGATTATGAATTTGTGCACTGAATTGCACCATAGGCCTATAACAACTGCAAAGAAAATCAGCAGTCTAAGAGAAGTATGTTGATATCTTCATTGGGATAAATCCCATTTAGACAAATAGGACAATTTTTTTATTTTTAGTGCTCCAGTTAAACACAGTATTCCTTCTACTTTTTGTGCCACTGGTCCTATGATTAGGTAGCTGATAGAGACCTGGATACATTTCAGTGGTCCTCTACCTCTATCCCCTATGGGTGCTCCCCAGCAGCCAGCTCATCTCGCACAGGCCCTCATTAACATGGCAAGAGTACCAGGACTAAGGTCAGGAGCATCTGATAAAAAAAGGATTGAGGTGATGAGATGGAAGCAATAAGGGTCAATAAAAGGTAATTCATGACTGTGCCAATTGTTATTGCTATGGCAAGCTGATCAGACCTTGTTAAATGGGTGTGTGTGGAAGTGACTTTTCCATTGGGGCCTGTTGAGGGAGAGGGTAATCATGGAACTACAGAGCGATTTGGGTTGGAAAGGATCTTAAAGATACCTGCCATGGGCAGAGACATCTTCCACTAGACCAGGCTGTTCAAATCCCTGTCCAACATGGCTGGGAACACTTCCAAGGATGGGGCATCCATAGTTGCTCTGGGCAATCTGCACCAAGGCCTCACCAACCTCATGATGGAGAATTTTTTTCTATCCTCTGATCTAAATCTCTCCTTCTTTTAGTTTAAAACCATTCCCTCTCATCCTATCACTATCTGCCTATGTGAAAAGCCACTATCCTTTTTTTTTCATAAGCCCCCTTTAAGTACTGAGAGGCTGCTCTAAGGTCTCCCCAGAGTTGCCCTTTTCTGCAGGATGAACTCTCTCAGCCTGTCTTCATAAGGAAAGGTGCTCTAGCCTTCTCATCATCTTCCTCTAGACTTGCACCAGCAATTCCATGTCTTTCTTGTGCTGGGGATCCCAGAGCTGGATGCAAAACTGCAGGTTTAACCAGAGGAGAGTAGAGAGGCAGAAACACTTAGTCTCAGTTTGCTGGCCATGCTTCTTTTGATGCAGCTCAACATGCAGCTGGCTTTCTGGGTTGCAAGTGCATATCGACAGGTCATGTCTGGCCTCTCATCCACAAGAACCCACAAAGTCCTTCTCCACAGGGCTGCTCTCAATGAGTTCCTCTCCCTCTCTGTACTCTTCTCTGGCATTACCCTGGCCCAGGTGCAGTACTTTGCATTTAGACTTGTTGAACTTCATGAAGTTCTTGTGGGCTCACTTCTCACGTTTGTTCAGGTCCCTCTGGATAACATGCCATCCTTCAGGAGTGTCAACACTCAGGAGTGTCAGCACTTCAGGAGTGCACTACTCAGCTTCATGTCATCTGTAAACTTGTTGAGAGTGTATTCAATCTCACTATGTCATTGATAAAGATATTAAAGAACAGTGGTCCCACACAGCACTGGCCTTCACATGGGCATATAGCCATTGACCATAGCTTTCTCACTACATTTGGAAACAGAGGGAAGAGAAGAGCATAGCCTGCAAGCTCTGCTTTCACTGCAGCTGAGAGACATCTCTAGGAAATGAAGCAGAGGCACAAATGGCAGCTGTATGTGCCAGTGCTTGCCAGAGCAACAAGGGAGAGTTCCAGGGAGAGACAACTACCAAGGACACAGCCAGAGCAGCCCCCTGAGCATGTCCTGAGAAAATCTGAGAGGCTGCCTGGGGCAAAACACAGACTGGAAAATAAACCTGAATGGCACATGGCTCTGAGCATTGTCTACGCAGCCTGGTGCCCCTGGCTGGTGCCATTCTACCTGTATGCAGAGCCAGCCTGGGAGGAGAGCCTGAGCTAGTCTGTGCCACCCCTCAGAAGATGCTATTGTGCTCAGCTCTCTGGGGTCCAGCTGCCTCTGAGCCCATGCAGAGCCTGTCCACATCTGATTAGAGGCTTGTCTACACAGCCTTTGAGATGATTCCCTTTTTAAATTTATTTTTTTTTACCCCCTGCTCTGTTCAGAAGATAAAAACCCAAACAGGAAAACACACATTCCTTGTAAATTAGACAGAATATCTCAAGGAATTGACACCACTATCTTCTCCATTTAACTCCGCAGCTCATGGTTGAGCCAGAACAGACAATATTATTTAAAAAATATGTTTTCTAAAAGAGCCCAGAACTTGATCTATTGTCTAGGAATACAGATGGCAACATGCCATATAAAAACAGGAGGGAAAGGGCCATTTTAGGTCATTCTTTTAGATCAAAAATTAGCAAAGAAGAAAAAAAGAGGCACAAGGTCAACCAAGGAACTAATATAAGAGTCCAGGAAATGGTCAGACAGAGCAACTGCAATTTATATGGATCCCTTGCTGTTTGCTAGGGTCATGTCTTTACACTTGCACCTCTGCACAATGTCCACATTAAGATTCTAGCTAAACAGAGAAAGGATGAAGTGATTTTCTGAGGTAGGCACAAAATGGAAGTATAAACGGGGAATTTGTGCCAATGCTCTGCTACAAACAGGAGGAGTATAAGGGTGCAGCTTGAGCAACAAGATGCTGAAAGCAACCTGAAAGAGCGAGGGGATGTGTGTTTAAGCTCTGAGTAAAATTTTTTTCCTATACTTGTTATTGTCTCTATAAATGTGTGATGAAGACAGAAATTATGCCCTTTAAGAAACAACATAACATGGCTCATACTATAAAAAAGTGAGTTTTCTGTAATTATGATTGTTGATTATTTCATCATGTGAATACTTCCAAAAGGCACAGACACACATGAACTTTCTATAAGTTGGTGTGCTGAATTTTTATGTACATATGTATATTCCAATTCACCCATCAATACACACACTTGGCATTTAATCTGTTTTTTTACTATTTATTTCACACACATGAAAATGAAAGGCCAAATAATGTAATGTACTTAGGGTTCAGTCCTTCTTCAGTTGAGCTGAAGTGAGTATCTTTTATATTTTCTGATGTTCTTTCTTCCCATCAAATTCTTTCTTCATCAAAATTCCACCAGTTGACATCAAGTGAGTAACTAAAAATCTCGACCTGTCTTTAAGCATCAATTTGCTGGGCTTTAAGGCTGCAAACATGTCTTCAGAACATGAAAACAGACCATTTAAAAAGGACCTGACATTCATAATTTTTTAGGACTCTGAAGTTTTTAAGCCACTCTCGTGACCTTGGGGGACTAACTTTGCAGGCCTGGAACTTGTTGACTTGTACTGGGCAAGCCATTCCCCATGATGTTGGCACCTCTTCTCCTGGAGGGTTGGATGTGTTTCTTCTACCCACAATGTGCTGGTGTTATGTCTTTACTGAGGCCAGTTTTTAAGATTTCTCTGAGACATCACACTCTTATTAAAGAGAAAAATATTTTCAGAAATGTGACAGGATCAAACAAATAGTGCTACTCTTTGTTTTAGTCCCACAATGTCCTGTAACATCTTTGATCCTTTAGTTTTAAAACACCCATTTATATGTGCAAATACAGTGTAAGGTAGCAGGCAGTTCTGGATTGTTTAATTTGCCGAGATATGGAGTATAACTAGAAAAGTATAAATATAAGGAGATATCTATAAGATGTCTCAGATAACAAAATGAGTGTTTTGACAGATCTATGTGCTGTGTGTGTGATTTCCCAGAATTAGTACATCAAATTATTAAAATAAAATGAATGCATTAAGGAAATACAAGCAAGACAACATATTTAATTACCACCTAAGAAAAATTATACCTGGTTTGATTGAGCATACTCTAATTGAACTGGGATGAACTTAGGGATAAGTTTAATTTTCTAATTGAGACAGCCTTTAAAAAACATTACTCATAATATTAAGATCTGCTCCTTGTCTTCATTTCAGGGTTAAAAAGCATGAAATCTATGTAACTGTTTAAAAATCTGTACAAGAATACTATGACAAATTGCAATCAGCAGTCACATTTTCCTGTTTTATGTCTTCATTGTTCAGTATCTGTGAACATTTATTTGAGCCAAGTGTTGTTTGTATGAATATTGGTTTTCATTTAACTGAGAAAATTCCTAGGGTTGTATAACTATCTAAGCACTTGTTGCAAAGATTGGTGTATAAAATGGATCACCAATATATTTGCAAACGTAATATAGACCTAACCAAAGTTGTGAAAGCACAAGAAATTTCCACTTCCAAGAAAATTAACATTTACTTTTCTCTGAATCAAGATGAAAAAGGAATTGCTAAAAAAAGTCCTCATATCACAATATTATTTTTTTCTGTGATATAAAGCAAACTAAAAGTAGATTTGAAAAAAACCTTCCTGCCCTTAGCTTCCATCCCAAAAATGTTGAAATGGAATATTTTGATCTTCTCGTAATACGTCTTCCCACATTTCTCCTCCCAAAACAAGAGGTTGTGAAAATCAACATGCCTTAGAGAGCAGTTTTGGTTAGACAAAATGGCATTTTCTGATGGAAAAAAAGAGCATTCCATTGAAAAAAATTTAACCAGCTCTAGCAATAACTCTGGATTTCACACTCTGAGCTAAATTCTCAACCCTTCACCCTCTGAAATGAACTGGAACACTTGACAAGTAAGAAATTAATCAGGTGAAAGAAGCTCCCTTACAGTACAGTTTGGAGGCTATTGGAGGGTGCCTATTGGAATGGATCCACACAGACAGGCTGCTCTATGGGTTCCCATGGTGTTTGCTTCCACTTGCCGAATTACAGGGTCAGAGACATATTTGTAAGAATCAATTTTTAATTTTTTTTTATCATGAGGAAATAGCTTCATTTTGTTTTGTTTCTTGCTGTTCTTGGCACAAAATTCATGTTTTATTGATATGAAATACAAGTCTGTTTTGACACTTGAAGAGGCAACACAGACAGAGAGAAACATCTTTCCAGCTATAAACTGAAGTTTGTGTGCCTTGCACATAGTTTTTTATTGCTCATATAGTATAAAAGGAAAAAAGAAAATTTGTTAGAAGCACAGATAAGTTATCTGTGTCTTGCTGTGTGCTTTCCTCTTTCTTTCAAAACAGGAACCTGGTTCACTGAGAGCATCTGATCCTTTCACGTATTTCAGCTCATGAATCCTGAAATCTGAGTACAGCTGAGTGCATAGCTGTGAAAAGTTACCTATAAGCTAGGCACGAAGTTGCTTCCCCGCAAGCAAGCTGTAGAGATGAGATGGTCTTGGTGTCTTTGTGGTTTGAAGTGGATCAGAAATGTTTGATTAATAAAAGGAATCTTGGAGGCTTAGTCTGTGCTGTTGGAAAGCCATTGGCCCTACTTTAAGTTGCTTTTGATCGATCGTAAAAGCTAAAATATATAGGACTGAAGCCAGCACATTTTTGTCTTGGAAGAGGCACAGATCTCTTATCTGTGTGTTTCTCCCATATCTAATACAGCATAAATATGACTTTCTTTCATCCTATAAGGACTTGAGGCTAAAGCAGTCAGGAAACAATGATTTCTCTCTCTCTCAGTCTCAAAACTTCTAAACACTTTTTTTTAATGTATCTGTACCTCATTAAGTTTAATCAAAAGACTTTAGGCCCTTTTCTCCCAAAGAGAGTGGAGACTTTGCACCCAAGGCACCGGAGACATAGAGGCCTCAGAAGGACCAAACTACTACATCTGTACCCAAGAGTGGAGCAGCACTCGGGTACTCTCTAGATCTATAGCACCTTCTTGTCCAGGGATACTCTGTTGCACACTCTCATCCGTTGGAGCCTGAGGCACTGGGGCTATGACCCTTGCTGACTCCTGGGCTAAAATCGTGCCAGGAAATCTTCTAGCATTTTGCTGTCATGACCATGTCCCAGCATCCAAGTCTATGGCACTGACACTCTAAAATTTGCCAGTGTCATCGTACTGGATCAGACCAAGGAGTGCTCTAAAATCTCTCACCTAAGTACTCTGTTTCCAGACTGTTACTGCTTCTGCTTTAAGTTGTATTTTAGGGCTGCTGATAGCATCATCTGCTCCAGAGTTACAACAGGATGACGCTTTGTGCTATGTTGGGTTGAGGGCTCCATATAAATCAGCTATAATTGCACAGGATAATGAAGACGTAGAATTTAACATAGGCAATGGAAAACCTTATATCAGTAACACAAAATAAAGTGTGAAACTATCCGACTATGTGTGATCAGCTCAGGTCATCCAGGCCTGCTCCAGCCCTGCTGAGTGCAGATAGCCTACTGCAACGTAATACAAGTACTACTGCATTGCACTCACTTGTCCTTTAGGATATGTGGAGAGCTTCTAAATTTGATATATAGCTACTCTATGTATTTGTGACAAGCAGTCATTAGAAACAAGCTTTTAAGAGTATTTTTTTCAAAGTTAGGACTCTGAAAATGCTCATTTTCATTGTGAAACTCAAAAGAAAGTTGCAGAACTTCACACTTCAGCCACATACCATGGATTTACCTTCTTTCTCATCAAAAGGGTATGGGAGAGTTGTCTTTTCTTCACAGAAAATTGTAGCACAGTT
>VYZS01013049.1:42238-76906 GCA_013400695.1 Neodrepanis coruscans | reverse complement strand
ATTTCCTTTGAAGTTTATGTCAAGTTTTTTAAAATAAATCCAATAACCAAGAATTTAAAATACTTTTTGCAGTAAATGGAGGAGCAGGAAAAAAAACATTGTCAGGTTAGGTGTTCTATCTTTTTATCAGTTGCTTGCATAACTAATGCTGAGAATTTTACAAGTATTGCTTGGGAATATAGGTGGGCTTGGTGAAATTTTAGTTCTTCTGGAGTCATGTTAAACCTGCTTCTGACTTCAGGTTTATGTCAAGGTTTAACCTAGTAGTTGAAATGGAAGAGATAATGTGAACAAGCTGAGATGCAGAACAGTTGCACAGTGGAGGGGGTTTCAGTCTGAAATAAGTAAAGCTTCTAAGAAAAATAAAGTCCTAGAAATAAACTGCACAATCACTATGTCTTAGACATGTGGACTTTGATGGATATTTTCCTTCCATCTTTGTGATGATGCTGTGTCTTGTTTCAGAAAATCAAGGAGGGTGTGAAGCCTGAAGCCTCCTCAGATATTTTCTCTGCTGCTACAGTTTCTTCAGTGCACTCAGCAGCTTCTCTATCCTCTACCTCAGTAAGCAACCTCTTCTGTAGGTCCTTATCTCAGATGAAGTGAAGATAGACCAGCGTGGTCCGGCCAGATCCTCCAGTATGGACTGTTGCAAAGTTCAATAATTTATTTGTGATAGCTGGCTATTGTGGGGACAGAAAATGTTCCCCCTGGGGGGAAAAGAAAAAAAAGTGTGGGTTTCTGGACACTCCATGTTGAAGAGACTGTGAAAATTGGCCTCTCCCCTCTGCCTGAGTTCTGCTCACTGACACATTGCCTGGCTGCCTTTGGAACCTACCATTCTATGCGGAATCCTCCAGGGTCACTGAGGGCATCAGGGGATGTGTGTGTTTGCTTTCTGCAAGTCGATGCAGGCAGTCACGTGTTTGCAAGTGGCTTAAGTTTTAAGCCTGAGCCTTTCCTTTTCCCCTTCCCCTTCCCTTTCTCCTTCCCCTTCCCCTTCCTTTTCCCTTTCCCTTTTCCCTCCCCCCTTCCTTTCCTCTTCCTTTCCTTTTCCCCTTCCCCCCTTCTGCTTTCTCCTTCCCCTTTCTCTTTCCCTTTCCCTTCCCCCTTCCTCTCTTTTGCTTTTTCCCTTTGCCTTTTCCCTCATTCCCCTTCCCCCTTTTCCTCTTTCCCCTTTCCATTCCCCTTCCCTTTCTATCCCGTGCCTTTTCCTCTTACTTTTCCTTTTATGTTTCCTTTCTTCTCTTCCCCTCCTTTTCCATTTTTCCCTCTTTTCACATTTTCCTTCCTGCTTAGGCAATAAGAACATTTGAAATAATCCCAGCAGAGTCACTACCACAGTGGCACAGTCATCAGTTAAGCCAATACAAGGAGAAGTTCAAGGTTAATGGAGAAACAGGCCATGACTCCTTTGCAATACAAAGGGAGCTTTCCACCCTGGCATTAATTGTAGTGTTGCTTATTCATTCTCCATTTTGGTCCATGCAGAGGGGTCTTCCACTTACGTTTCCAGCCTGATTTGGAACTGGAATATAAAAGTTCCACTCAGTTGTGTTTTAGTTGGTTTTAAGGGCTTTTTTCCTAACCAGGTTTTGAATAAAACTGACATTTGCTTACAAAAAGCAATTGCTAGACAACAATCATTTCATAGATCAATTCTCATTATAGCAGTTAGGCTTATGTGTAAGAAAGCCATTAAAATAAATCCCATAAGCCTTTCTTACCATTATGTTTTCTGTAGGTCTAAATATTCTGTAGGTTTTTTCCCCACCTGTTGCACAACATTGCAGTTGCAAAGGGAGAGCTCTTCATTCACTGAAGTTGTCAGGTCATTAGGCTGCACTTAAATTATCCTGATGAATTAAATTCTTTTTGCAGCAGATTTACTCTCACAAATGTGTTTATACTTCATTAGGGAGGAAAAGAGATGGATCAAGCCTTGGATCTCCTGTCTGATTCCCTGGGGCAGAGAGAACCTGACCCTGATGAGAACAAACCAGTTGTGGATAAAGTAAAGGTAACAAGAGGCATTCTGAAACTTGAAGGGTGGAGTGGTGAAGGGGAAGGTGTGGAAATAAATGAACCANTCCATGCAGAGGGGTCTTCCACTTACGTTTCCAGCCTGATTTGGAACTGGAATATAAAAGTTCCACTCAGTTGTGTTTTAGTTGGTTTTAAGGGCTTTTTTCCTAACCAGGTTTTGAATAAAACTGACATTTGCTTACAAAAAGCAATTGCTAGACAACAATCATTTCATAGATCAATTCTCATTATAGCAGTTAGGCTTATGTGTAAGAAAGCCATTAAAATAAATCCCATAAGCCTTTCTTACCATTATGTTTTCTGTAGGTCTAAATATTCTGTAGGTTTTTTCCCCACCTGTTGCACAACATTGCAGTTGCAAAGGGAGAGCTCTTCATTCACTGAAGTTGTCAGGTCATTAGGCTGCACTTAAATTATCCTGATGAATTAAATTCTTTTTGCAGCAGATTTACTCTCACAAATGTGTTTATACTTCATTAGGGAGGAAAAGAGATGGATCAAGCCTTGGATCTCCTGTCTGATTCCCTGGGGCAGAGAGAACCTGACCCTGATGAGAACAAACCAGTTGTGGATAAAGTAAAGGTAACAAGAGGCATTCTGAAACTTGAAGGGTGGAGTGGTGAAGGGGAAGGTGTGGAAATAAATGAACCAAACAAAACCACCACCAAAACCCCAAAAGCTGCAATAATTCATATATACTCTTAAGTGTTTATGGCATGGGATTTTAGATGTAAGAGTAAGGTTATTAGAAAAAAACTCCATACTGTAATGTTGTCCCACATGAAAACATATCAAACACTCTTCAGTCACCTGGATTACTGGTGTGTTTTGTAAAAAATGTTAAATTGATTAATGTACTGTAGCCACCTGGGGGCAAGTTTTCAAATGTTACAGGAAATTTGAAACTGTTTTATTTCAGTGCCTTTTATTGTCATTATTTTCATTGTTTTTCATGTGCCTTCTTGGGCCATAGTTTCTAAAATTAATTTTCTGGACAAATTTTTCACCAATCTTTGACTTTTATAACAACAAATACCCAGTTCATCAACAGGCGTGTTCGTTTAGTCATTCATATTTTTAAACTTAATGATTGTTTCTGCTTGTTTTGTCTTCATTCAGTCTTTCTTCATATAATTTTATAAAGACTCTTGGGATAATAAGAAAATTAGTTTCTATGTAATAGTAGTAAATTGTAATCTGAAATACCTAAGGTACAGAACATTACTGGGGGAAAACAAACCCATCTTATGCTGCCCATGAATAAATTTAGGCTTGAATCAAGAAGTAAATTTCTAATCTCAGACCAGGCTTCCAGGTGGAAGTTGTTGGTGCCTTAGGAACAGATTTATGCAGTCTCAGTAGTGTGAACATCTGATGTGTGAGATCTCAGCAGCTCGTGTGCTTCAGTGGAGCTGTAGGAGCCCACTGATATATTTGGAATATATATATATCTTAAGATGTATTTAGAATTAAAAAGAAAGGAGATCCCAGAAGTAAGCTTAAAAGCTTCCTTGTGTCTAAACCAGGTGTTTTGTGTGGCACACTTCTGATACGTTGCCAAAAATCAAATCAATAGAAGTTGAAAAATAAACTTTTTGGAAGGAATGGTTTCCTCCTTGATACAGTTTGCAGAAGCTTGTGGTACTCTGCCTTCTAGTGATGTTTCATTTAAAGCTGTCCCTGGCTCCTGAGTCTGGGGACAAGTTTAGTCTTGGGGTGGGTCTATTAAAGGCTCAGATAATTTCACAGGGAAGACCCTGGAGGATGTTAGAGCCATAGTTCATGGGTGAGATTCAGTGTGGAAGTATGGAAAATACGCCTTTTGGTCAAATTGTTGAAAAGCATAACTTTAATTTTGGGATGCTGTGTTGATATATGTTTCACCTACAAAATCTGTACACTTACTGAAAGTTAGTACTTCTAAAACTTTCAGGTATGAAATACACTTCGTAGTGAAATTAATATATGCCTTTTTTCCCCCCAAGTAGTTTTAAAATCTTAAGGTCAAAAAGAGCACCTGCCCTAAGTTTAAGAAGCCCTATGACTTACTCTTTGCTAATATTTCTAACATGAGTATTAAAGTTGTTAAAAAAATAAATGCTTTCAGGAAAAGGCTAAATCTGAGCACAGAGACAGACTTGGAGAAAGAGATGATACTATCCCACCTGACTATCAAAAACTTCTGGAGTCGGGTAAGCAGGTAAGAAAAAGCTGTATTAATTTTGATTTGCAATACTGGAAATTTGAGTATATGAGCCACTCTGTCCTCCTTGAAAGTACAAGATGAGTAAGTGAGTAAGTGTCTCTATTCACTAATAAGTGTCTATTTTTTTATTAGGGTTAAACATGGAACTATCCTGTAGTGAGAGCAGCTCTATCCTTGCATGCATTTAAGTAAAGGGGTTTTTTTTGTTTTTTTGTTTTTTTGAATTGGGCAGTCTGAACAAATAAATTGTTTTGAACTATGCGGCAACAACCAGCATCCTGGAAATTTTGCAGTAAAGGTTCCAGTTACACTGGCTCTGTGGTTTAAGTGCTCTAGAAAAGGAGGTGAAAAAAATGAGGTGTCTCCCTTTCAGCAGCTTGGTTTTATAGTCTGCTTTTAAGCAGGAGATACTCATAGACTGGAGGCAATGACGCTTATTGATTCCAAGCAGTTTTGTTCCCAGTTTTGGGGGCAAGGTGTATGTACAGGTGTTGGTGTGGTGGTGTAGATAAAGCCCTGCTCTGCCACTATTTTCATCTTTTGTGGGTCAGGACACTGTTTCTACAGTGGACTGCAAGGATGGGAAGATGATATCATAGGCATAATCAAAGTGCCACTCCATGAAAGCACAGCATGAACTGAACTGACTGTGAATACATGGCATAAGAAAAAAAGAAATTTGTTCAGCTTTCTTACCAATGCTGTATATAAATACGTATGTCTTAAAACTAATCTGAGCAGTTCAAAATGAGGATGTTCTCTTTCTTCTGCCCAAGAGTAAACCACCAAAGCCAACAGCAAAGGATGACATGAAACATAGAGGACAAAAGGTGGGTTTTATGGTGATGTTTTTTATTTATCTTAGATTTTACTGAGGATTTTTTTAATATATATTCATTATATTTAGTCTGTGTTTGTCTCGTGCTGTGGGTTGTAGTTTTGTTTCAGAGTAGTGTCATTGTAGGCTTAGGATGTGATTCATCACAAATGATCATAAATGAAGTGAATTTATGGTCATGAATGCAGTTGGTAATAGTAACAGAGTGGTCAGTAAAACTTCCGTGAGGAGTAACTCTTCACAATAAATAGTTTTTCTGTACAACTAGACTGTGAGTGTTCAGGTCCAGTACTCAAAAAAAATTGTG
Organism: Neodrepanis coruscans; assembly: GCA_013400695.1. NCBI lineage: Eukaryota > Metazoa > Chordata > Aves > Passeriformes > Philepittidae > Neodrepanis > Neodrepanis coruscans. The sequence continues at coordinate 71,509 of VYZS01013049.1, read as the reverse complement.
CCTCTTGGAAACCTCAAACAGATGTTTCTGTAATGTATCTGTAGAGTTCAGGTGTGGTTTTTTTAAGAAGGGTAATTGAGGCAGACATAAATGGCTGAATCATGAATTTGACTGTGGGACGTATTGCATATTGTGTGGCTTCAGAACTAAAATTATTACAGAAGCCTATAGATGACAGTGCAGCTATTGATGCCCTATCAGGTGGCTTTGATGCTTGTGCAAAGGCTTCTGCTACACCACAGCACTTAAAGGTAGGACATTTTCTGCTAATAACTTGAAAAATAAACTGGTTTTCATTCCTAGATTTTCTTTGCAGTAGCTCAGTTTAGTTTAAAGGAAGCTAATCCAGACATAGGGATCAACTTACTCCTGTGAAAGTTTGATGCATTTTACTGTGTACTATTTGCTAGAAAGAAGGTTTGTTGTATTTAGAGTCTTTTAGTAAGACAGGCTTGGAGAAGTACGCTCAGCAGAGAAATGTGGTAACAGTTTTTGTACAGATTACAGTGTCCAGAGACTAGAGAGGCAGAGAAACCTCTCATCAATGATAGTATGTACTGCCTAGCACTGATTGTAGACTGGAGCTGAACAGTAGTTCAAGAGGGTTTTGTAAAAAGAAATGCAGGGAGTGGGAAAGAGTTGGAGAAATGCTAGGGAAAACAGCAGAGCTGACCAAAAAGATGAATATGGAATGGACTGGAGAGGCCTTGTCATGAGGAATTGAGCTTTTATTTGTCATATAATCCTCTTAAAAACAGCCAACAAACAGCTATCAGACTTTTCCCAGCACTCCTGCACATGCAAGGCTCCCTGGGGGGAACTAGGAGTGGAAGCTGCATAAATCTGGAGGTAACCAACATGAGGATGGCTTTTGAAAAAGTATGGTTGTAGGGGAAGAGAGTGTAAAAAAGAGGACTGAGATTTGGTCTACATATGAGAAGAATCATGTTCAGATGTGCTCTTGGTTTGCTTTTAAACCTGGCATTTGTTGCCTTCAGCTTGGACAGAGTAGGAGGTCTTGGCAGAGAACCCCTGTGATGTGTTCTAGTGCATGCCCTGGTCTCTCACCTGCAGGCAGAGGGAATGGTTCAGAGTCTTTTAAATTGCCAGCCATATTCAAAAGAATGCGTTATGGCAGGTGTCAGAGTTGAGAGCTGTCAATGCTCTATTCTCTTTATAATTGTAATTATTTTTTTTCTCTGGAGTGTAGGACAAAAGTGGAAAGGAAACCATCACGACTAAACCAGCCTCAAAGGACAAAGGAAAACCCAGAGACCCTGAAACGGTATAAACACACATACTATTTATGGACAGTCATGGTTACCAGGCACTGTAAAACATACACAGTGGGCAGCTGCATTTTAGATTCATATCACATGGCCATTATTGTGGGGAGAACTGGAAATCAGCAGGTCGAACTTTATTCATTTTTGTAAACATGCACGTAGGAGAAAGGCTCGTATCTGTTTCAAGGGAAATGGGCAATACATCTTTCAGACAGTGTGGTCTTCTGCAGTGCATGTTCTACAGGCTTCTTCCAAGATTTGCTCATCTAAGAGTCCAATTTCACGTGCCTATAGCTGCTACAGGCAGGATCCCCATCACTTCTCTCTTTCCTTGACAGCTTTGAGCAACAATGTTCCAAAGTGTTGAGAAGGTACTCTTACAACCACACTCGAGTTACTATCATAATTTATTTTTTAAAATTAATGAAAACCTAAATACATTTGTAAATAAGTATGCAGAATGAATCTGGTGGGAAAAGGCAGGCAGGTTCTAGATTTAAAAAAAAATGAAAAAAATTGGGAGGCGGTGGGGGAAGATAAAAACAATTGCTTGGCTTTTGTCACCCAGGACAGAAAATGGTTTCAGGTAAGGGTTAAGTTTTTCACATCACATTGTTTTCTCATGGGATCCGTGCAAGTGGATGCCGGAATCAGATGGCTACATCTGCTGTGGAAATCTTGTGTTTCACTTGTCAAGTGATGGGATTTCTCCCACACTTCTAATCACTTGTGTTATTAAATCACCACAGGTGCCTTTTGGGTAACAACAAAACTTAGAAATTTGGATGTAAAATTGGGGGGTGTCTTTATCTTCTCTTCAGGGGGATGTTCTGAGCTATGACAAGATCACTAATATGGGTAAAAGGGTGTTGAGGAAGAGGGAATGATGAGGCCAGGCACAGCTCACTGTGTCTGAAAGCAAGCAAGTGATGTTACAAAAATGAAAATATTTGCACCTAACAGAAGTTACAAATACTGTTGCTAAGCATTTTGTATTTCAAGTACAGATCATACTGGTGTCTGAACTGTGATTTTAACGACTGTGTGTCACTGTTTGATTTTGGATTTTAGCTTAGTTCACAGTTTCTCACTGTCTCATTCTCTCTTTAGGCAAAGGGACAGTCCTCCAGCAGCAAATCTGAGAAGCAGAAAACAAGCTAAGCATTAACATTATCAGGTGAGTTTTCTTCTCTGGACTATCACAAAGACAACCCATATTTGTGTTATTAAAGCTGAGTTTTGCTGGCCATCCTTGAACCAAACCAAGATACGTTTGAAGCTGTTGTTATGACACAACACTTGGAATGACTTAGCACTTCAGTGTTCCCAGGCAGAAAAGGCTATTTTTCACACCATGTGTCCATTGAGTTTGTACAGAACTACTTCATGTAGCTGAACTGCTTCAGGTTGATGGAGCTTAGCATTTCAAGGCATGGCATGCTGCTCCCCTGGAAAGAACTTTTTTACAGAGTGATGAGGACCAAGCACATCTCAGATGGAAGTTTGATCTTTAGGACAGTGAGCTTACGTCATTGTCATTGGGCCCACTTTGGAGCAGTGACCAAAGCAGATGTAAAAAGCCCCAGGGCTGAGCTGGCAGAGGTAGAAGGTTTTGGTTCTCTCAGCTGTCCCAGCAGGGTACACAGTTCCACTACCATCCCGTTGCTCCTTGTACTTGAGTTGATCACATCCTTCATGTCAGAGTGAGTAATTCGAGCCTTTCTGCATCACCATCAGTTCATAGAAGTATTCACGTAACTGTGCTTTGGTTATTGACACAAGAATGTCAGATTGAGATGGAGAGGAGAGTGAAAGTACATCTTCCTGGATTTCTTTTGGTCACTAGAGTCTGAGTGTCCTGTAATTCTTCCCAGATCTACACTGTGAGTTTTATTTCCAAGTTATAGAAAATGAGGACTCTGACTTATTTTTGGTTTTCTTCCCTTCAGGATCCTGGCACATGGCATAAAATACCTTCTTTCTGTGGGTGGATAATTATTCCTGAAGAACAAAAGCTGATGCTGAAAGCATATGGTTATTCTGGGTGGTTTTGTACAGTGATACTTGCTGGATATTTTTTAATCTTTTCTTTTTTTGTCCAGTAGTAGACTCAGGTGGTTTGTTTCTTTCCTTTAGCCATTTAGTATATTAGACTCACGTAGTCCGACCTTTTTGTAATTTTCTTCAGCACTCAGAAGGAAAGAATGCTTCTATTTGCAAGAAATATATTTCATCAATGAAAAGCAATGCCAAAAAAAGGAAATTTCTGCAGACTTTTGCACATAATCTCCACTTAGTGCCTGTAAATCTCTGAAGAGTTACTATGTGCTAGCATTTTAGCATTGCAGTGAATGCATTAAGTATTCTGGAATATAGTGAGCTTTACTTATCCTCAGCTGAGCTGTCCTTAGGCCATTTCCTGGCAGGACACCACAGGACAGCTATGGGGGGCTCTTTAAAGACTGAGAAACTGGGGATTAGCTGCTTCATCCAGCACAGTAAATAAAGCAGGTAATAAAGCAAGTATTTGGGATGCTGCCTTAACTGTAGTTTATATACAATAGGACAGGACTTCCCCCCCCCCCCTCCAATTGTATCTGTACTGTTATCTCATTATTTCAGGAGTCTCCTGGACTGAATAAACACAAATCCTAGAGTAACAGTGATACCATTACCCTCACAGAACAGGGAAGTAAAGGCTCTCTGAGCCATGGCAGAGATCAAAGTTCAGGTCCACAGGTGGACTCTTTTATCTTATTTTACACTGTTTCTAGTTCTTCTGTTCCTTGCACTCTACCACGGAATGCAGAAACAGGGACGAAGTTACTGCTGCAGCAAACAATGTCACATTCTCCTGCTCTGCGAGAGAACAAGCATGGGCGGACACCTCTTAGAGGTCTGCTGCATCCAGGGCTGTTGTGACAAGCGCCTCGGTGGGTTTTCCTCTCTTCCTCCCCTGCAGAACGTCCTTTTGCACATCTTTACACATGAACGGCTTCACCATTGGCTGCCAGAGGAAGGTCACGCCAACATTTGTACTGATACCAAAACCTGACTCTCATGTGAAGCCCTGAAAGTAGAGGCAGCCCGGAGATTGAAGTTGGGGATATTTAGACTCAAGACTACTTGCAGTCTGCACTGTGCCACACTAATAAAGTTTTAAGGATGCACTGTGTTGTTCCTAACTTTTCACTTACCACCAATGGTATCTAATAGACATCATTATGCCAAAAAAACTCTAGAAATAATCAAAAACCCCCCCAAACACTGACATATTAAAATTTAATCTAACATTTCAAAACAACACCCTGCAAAATAAATGTTGATGATCCTCTGTGAAGGCTTTTACAAGCTGATCAAGATCCTACTATAGTTTTTGCCCCCTTTCATTTGGATTTTAAAGATGTATCTCAATTAATTAGGGCCAAATCAACTTGCGGCCTCCCATGGTGCAGGGAAAGCAGCTGAAAGGCACAAGACCAGAGTTTTGGAAAAAGAAGGGATTACTTTGCTGAAAAACTCCTGGTGTTGAAATGTGTACAAGTGATTAACCCTCACCCATAGAGGACAAGTGGGTTTTGCGTCCTTGGGTAGGTGTGATCTCCAGGTGAGACAAGAGCGAGACACAGTCAAACACTTGGGATTAATTCCAGATGACACACTTTTCCGAAAGACTTTTCTTTTATGAAAATTTCCAGCTGCTTTCGCATCTCTGTGGGGAAACCAAGGTGGGTTGAAACTACAGAGGAAAAAAACAAGAGACTTTTATCAAGGGCATGGTTCAAGAGCAAAGACATCAAGTGGATTTAAGCAGATGTGCCCAATTTGTTAAGGTTTTTTTTTAATTTAAAGTTTTGTACAGAACTAAAAGTTTTCTGCAGGTAAACAGAAAAGGCAATTCACAGAAGCCTTAAAAAACCCAAGCAACTCCATCAAAAAGACTGCACCTCCAAGATTTCAACTTTGTTTTCTAAGAAACTGTCCCTTCCAAGCCCAAGATATTAGGACTTTCTCTCCTTCCACTTCTTACTGTAACCCTACGGGGGGGAGATGAAGACCTTTAGGAAGGACTGACTGTCCTCTCTACAATGCCATGTAACATTGTAGGGCCAAGGCAAACTGCCACACAGCTTCCCTGGGGCCAGCGCCAACACAAGGCTCTTGCTTCCCACTTTCCATCTCTGCTGCCAACACCGGCAAAATTGGGATGCTGCAGTATTACACCCTATGGCAGCAAGACACAACCCCCATGAATAACAAGCCACAGCCATTAAGGATTTGGCAAAAAAAAGTTTTGCCATGGAAGCCTCTTGGGGCAAAAAACAGGTTTTCTGTGTCTGGAAAGCTCTCCTGTGGCATTTTTGGTGGAATCCCTGCCCAGAACCTTTAGGCTGGGCCGGAAAGCAGAAGGAAAAGGGTCGACGGTCGAGGGTTCCACCCTGGGCCAGCCCAGGTTGGGCGAGGGACTCAGGAAGCCAGGGAGACATGAGGCAGCCCCACTGTCCTGGGATGTGCCCAGGAGAGAAGCGGGTCCGCGGAGAGCAGCGTATGGGCACGGGGGGGCTGTGCCGGAGACCCCCAGCCGGGAGAGCCGCCCCCGTCCTGGCCCAGCCCGGCACCTCCCAGGCCGGGAGTGGCTTCTTAAAGCCGCCCGGGCCCAGCCTCTCCGCAGGGACACGCCTCTCCCCGCAGGGACACGCCCTATGCGCGGTTGGCTCCGTCCCTTTTACCGGCGGTGAATCCGTTGTCCCGAGGCCACGCCCTTTCGCAGCCGCCGAGGCCTCCCATTGGCTGGCGGCGTCCCCTTCGGTGCCATTTCGTGGTGGTTATTGACCGGGGGCGGCCGCGGGGCGGGCGTGGCCTGATCTTGTCACTTGGCACTGGCACTGGTACTTGGCACTGTCAGTGGGACCTGCCAGTGTCATACTGTGTCCCCGGAGCGGACGCAGCACCGTCACGGCCCGACGAGACCGCGCTCCGCTCGCGGCGAGGCGGTTCCGGAGCCCAAGTCCAGCTCGCTCGGTCCCTCCCTGGCGATGGTGCTGTGCGGCGGCCGAGAGCTGCCCGGGCTGGCGGGCACCTTCCCGGGCCCTTCACCGCTTCCCTCGATGTCGCTGGACAGGGGACACCCGGCTGGGGGTTTTCTGGGGGGCTGCCAGGGGCTTTAGCCGCCCGCCTCAAGCGGGACTCCCTCGATGTGACACGGGCTGCCCCACGCGCAGCTCGGGCGTGGGACCGTGCCGGGGGGATTGGATCGTTTTGGAACTCCCTCTGCATTAACTGTGGGAAACATTCGAGGAGCACCCGCCGCACTGACCCTTACCCTCTCGACTCCGCAGGCACTGGGACACCCCGGGGCGGCGCGGCGGGGACTGCCTCTCCCGCGGCTCCCGCCTACCCTGTCCCCGGAGCCGGTGGCATCAGACTGTACTCGGGGCTCCGTCTCCTCGGAGCCCTCGGATGCAGGTGAGTGGTGGTGCTGCTGCATCCACACAACCGTCTCCAACCGGCCCTCGTGTCGTCCCCAGGACGGAGACTTGTCCACAGGGTTCCTGAGTGTGGGGAGAAGGCTTGTCGGAGTTGCTGCGGAGGTAGATTGAGGCCGGGGCTTGTGGGGCATGATGAGCTAGAGCCCCCAGCCCTTCTCCCTGGGACTGAGCCACGGACCGCTCCGCTGGAGCCCCGGGCCTGGGGGACATGGGGCTGGTGCTCCCAGGGTCGGTGCCATCCACCTTGTGATCCTGGCGGCTTGTTGAGGGCCCCTCGTGAGTGCACGGCGCTTGCCCCTGGCCGTGATTCCCTCCCAGAACTGGGTGGAGCAGAGGGGAGCACAGCCGGGATGTAGGAAGCTCCCTGCCCCTCCACGTCCTGCCAAGGGCCCTGGGATGGGTGCAGGAGCCCCATCCCCACACCGGTGCTACCCCTGCCCCATGTTCCCAAAGGATTGGGGCTGGATTCCCTCACAAAGCAGGACCCTGCTGCGGTGGAGGGAGCATGAGTGTCCCCACTCCCATGCCCCACCCCGGGGACACCCTCTCGCCTTTCCCTGCCTCTCATAGGCAGCAGTGCCAGGTCTCAGCCTTGCTGGGTGTCTCTGCAGCCAACTCTGCTACACCAGTCTATTTCTGCCATGGATAAGGGCCTGAGTGCCTGCACAGGGTGCCTGGAGGACGGTGAACGGGATATGAAAAGTGTTTTGTTGTCGCTCTGGGGAGTGAGAGCTCTGAGCTGTGGTTGATTTGTATCTTCAAGGGTATCGGATCCCGTGCAGTGAAGCTGAAGTTCCCGGAGTATTCTGGTCGGTACTTCCCGGCTCAGCAGGAGGATGGTTCCAAATGCGGAGGCGAGAGATGTGTGCACATCCAGCAGTGTGTGTGTGTTAGAGATATGTTCACTGTGGTAGTAAATGCTTAGGTATCATAATCCTGGATTTACCCAGGCTTTTAAGTGGAGGAAATTTGGAAGCATTTTGCTCTGCGATTTCTAGAAAACAAAGCTAGATTTTCGGGGATGGGGGGGAAGTTGTGTCACATTTTGGATCATTGCTGATGTGCTTGTGGGTTTATTTGCTGCTGGAGTAGTTGCTGAGTATGGATCATTTTGAGTAATGTGCTAGAAGAAAGTACTACTGAGAGGTGGAGCATCTTTTGTTCAAAAGTAGTAGTGGCTTTCCAAAATGTTGTTTGGATTAATGTAGGATACTGAAGAGACAGGAGTTAAAATAAAACAAGACTTACAGAAGAAAGGAATCCAACTGGCACTTCCCAGATAGCATAAAGAGTCAAGCTGTCCCTTACAAAAGTTCTGATAAGTGCCTAATATGCTTGGAAGCGTGGAGAGGATGTGAAGGCATTGAGACTACGCTCCAGCGAACACCAGCCAAGAATAAACTGTGATAACTTTTGACCTGTATCAGCTATCCATCAAGAAACAATAAACTCCTGTCAAACCATCCCCAATAAACTATATTGACTATAGTTACACAAACTCACAAGTCTTCTAAAAACAACCCTAAAGAAATAGTATATAAGGAGTTAGAAGTTGAAAGGTTTTGAGGGAGAAACCTTTCTGTCCAAACTACTGGGGGCAGCTGGCAAGTTGTGTCCTCTTCACCCCCTTTTACGTGGGGACACCTCGTGAGATAAACTTTAACTTACAGATGTTAATTGTTTTCTTTAGAACTAACATTTGCTTTCCTTCATAACATTCTTAATAGACTGTTTTGCTTTAGAGCTTATGCTTATGTCTTATGTGGTTTTAATCTGTGTCTTTTTAGGTAGAATATATCCCCAGTTATTCTGACTCGGCGATGACCACTCTCAGAACCTGGTCAGAGTTTTGAGTCAGGTATGTTTTATTCAGTGCACTGGGAGAGACCATATAGAATTCAAAAGTCCCTCCCTGAACCGTGCGGTTCCTGAAATTTTATACCCCTTTCCATGGTAGACGTTCCGCGTTACATGATTGGTTCTCGGTCCAAGATCCTTCCCCACTCCCTGCACCAACCCTCCCATCCCGGGTAGAACAGGAGCAGGACTGAGCCTCTTTCTCTTCCCTTCCCCCAGCTGCGATGCCAAGGTGTTGCATGGCAAACAGTCCATAAGAAAACATGTTTTTCACTCAAGGACCTTGGGGTGTTTTACTGACTGCTGTCTCTAAGCTGCATGTATTGTCTACTTCTAATTCCCTTATTTGCTACCTTATCTCTAGTTCCTACAGGCACCTCGCTTGTATTAGCCCTGTTCTTCTGCAATTCTGCTGCCTAATTCCTTAAAGCATTCCCTAAAATCCAGAATCATCCCTTCCAATCCCAACTCAATTCGTAAACCCACGAATTGTCATAAAATCCTTAATAAAAAAGTGTTATTTCTTAAATGTTTTAGAGTAAATCCTTATAGAAAAGTACTGGCAGTTTTGTGATGGTGGAATAATACTTTAGGGAAACTTTTTGAGGAGTCCCCTGTCTCTGTTGGTGAAAGCCTCCCTAAAAGAGAATATCGAATTCACCCACTAAACAGTGAATCTGTTGGCGAAAGTCTTCTGTGTAGAAGACTCTTACAGACTGGTTAGACCAAAAAGAGTTTCAAAGTCCTTTTGAAGGGTTGGGCAATGCCACCCTTTTTCATGACAATTAATTAATTTTATGGTTTGGGGCTTGGTTTAGTTTTGTTTTGGGGCTTTTCCCTATGGTTTATAAATAGCTGATCTATTGTTTTGAATAGGAGACTGCCCACTGTGGTACTTAAAATAGAAAGCAGTTCCATGAAATAATGGAAGCTGGAGTTTTCTGTGTAGTAGCATAAAATGTATTTAGTGATATAGTCATTCACTTCTGTGTATAGATATTCAGTAACTAAAGCATTAAGAAAGAAGTATTGGAGGCATGTAGGCAACCCCATATTTAAAAGACTGCATCCTGAACTGGGTGCATCAAGGATCTGTTATTTTTGTTTGGTTCTAATTATTACTGTTTGCATTTTTGGGTTGGTTTTTTTTGGGGTAGTTTTATTTGAATCTCAACATTTGAGTAAAAGATCACTGTCTGCAGTGATCCTGTCTTCATGTTTTAGGAGGTAGTAGGGCCCAGTCACTCCCATCAGGATTGAATTTTTCTTGAGAACGATGATGTGAAAATGTTTAAGGGCAGTCTCTGAAAAAAACAGCTGTGTTGCTTGCTGCTCTAAGAATCCCATACTTAAATAGCTGATGTGGGTCTGTCACGAGTGGCATGGAATGTGGGAGGAAAAGAGCCAGTGTGGGGGGAAATTCTCTACACCAATGATTTGGAAGTTTACCCCTGAACAACTACAGGACCCTGATAAAGTGACAGAATATTTGCAGGGAGAATGCTGTGACAACTCCAGAGAGGAGCAACTTACAACAGTAAGTTGGGCCCTGGCTGTTATTTATTGGACACTGCCTGTCACTAGACTGTACCTCAGGGAGAGGAGAAGGAAAGCAGAGCAACAGGCACCATGGCCACTCACGTGACAGCTGTACCAGTAGCTATTGCCCATGTGTGAAAGAAGACATCCAAGACAAAATCAGTTCACATAGTGAGGAATGAGAAGGAAGCAGGGCCCTGAGAACAGGACAAAGAGGCAGGGCCAGAGAAAATAACCCAATCCCTATCTCCGAGTAAGCTATGAGGTACACAAAAGGATTTCAGCTGCCAGTCGAGTGAGCCTCTGGTGACCTGACTGCTCCAGTGCTGGGATATCAGCCACGGTATGGAACTAGATGGTAGTGACACTATGGAACACTATGGAGCAAGGTATCCAGTACCTGAGAGATCAGCTGTTCTGGAGGTACTCTGTAAGTATTCAAATAACAAGCCTGTAGATCCAGATGAAGTCCAGTGTACACAAACCATGTCGAGGAAGTTCCTACAGAGCATTGGACCTGTTTTCGTCCAGGCCATTGAGAAATCTCCCTGCATGGCTGCTGCCACCTGGCAGCTCCTCAGGGGCTGAAATGGCTGTCTCTGCATAGTCTCCTGCATGGTCAGAAAGCCAGTCTCAATCATTCTTCTGCAGAGTGGGTATGATGGATTTCTATGAACCCACCGCAGCATGCAACCCTGGCAGAAGCAGTGGTGACAGGACAGAGCAGAAGCAACGACCTTCTGAGTGTCGTGGCAGATGGGGCAGCACCACTCTACGTCCTTGGCCATTTTTGTGCTCTGCAACACTTTGGGGAGAGCTGATGATCAGGAGCTGCGCACCCTCACTGGTGCCACACACTGCAAGAGGGAGAGGACATGGACACTGGCTGTCCTTAGGACGGGAGGAGGATATGCCCAGACCCTTCGAGAGCAACAGTCTCTTAGCTCCCTGGTCCCCTGTGCCCTTTTACCCTACTGCCACCAGAGGAGGGATGTTTTTCCACACAGCCGATCTTTACTGCTGGAAACTGCCCCGTTGTGTGGCTGCCTGCACCAGACGGGGCCGGGGAAACAGGAGTGATTGTTCCAGGTCTGCACCGAGATCCTCCCAGCACTGGAGAAGGCTGGCTCCCTTCTTGGTTCTGGCTACTGTCTCCGTTGAGGGTCATCAGTCCAGGCCCGTCTTTTTGCATTTGAAAGAGAAACATTCCTCAAAAATAACACTCAAAAGTAACATTCTCGGTTACTTTGAGGGCTGGCTACTGAGAGCTGAGGGTGTGTGTGTACCACATGGCTCTGCTGCAGGGTGCAGAGTGCTCTCTTCAAACCTGTGCAAGAGGAGAATATCTGCTGCCATACTTCGGTCTTTAGCAAACGCTTCATGGAAAAAGATGTAATTTTGTTTATGAGGCCTTGTGTTGTTTTTGGGCGGAGTATTTCAGTTTGTTTGAGGAAGGGGCTGTTAAAAGTACGCCATTTGTATTTTCATTTGGATTTGAACTTTAGTTACCTTTTAAGAGTTGTAAAGGTCTGAAGATACAGCCAGAACCTAGAATTTCAGAGTATCTAGATACTCCCTGATTTTTATGAAAACTAAGGCCGCAGATACTTTAGGAGATGCCTTTTGTGCTTTAAAACGATTCTTGATTTCTTTGCAAATATGTACCCCAAACATGCTCCCTTTAACTCACTGTTACAATTGCTTTTTTTTTTTTCTTGTTCTTTCCTGTCCCATCTGCTCTGAAATCATAAAATGACAGGCTGGGGATGGACGGAACCTTCCAAAATTATCTAGTCCAACACTCCTGCCATGGGCAGAGGGCACCTTCCACTAGATGGGGTTGTTCAGACCCTTGTCCATCCTAACCCTGCTCTATTCTAATGTGTCAAGGGAACAGAATGCTCAGAGGAGGAAGACAGTGAATGACCAGCTTACTAAAAGCATGAACTTGCCCAGGCATTCAGAGACATTTTTCCTTCTACTTTCTTGCATTTATTTTTGTGCATATGGTGTTATGAAATAATTAATAGAACATGTCCAGACCATCTACCATGGTACAATGTCCAAAGTATGTAAACATTAGATATTAAGAACTCGTGATCGTGCTGTGACTGTAACACATTGGAAGAAGCAACCTCTGGATACCATGTGACTGTTAGACTTTTTATTTATTGGCTGTATTAAACAAAACCATTGAGTTTAAAAGTAAGCATCTTCTTCCATCTTCCTTTTACCCCTTCACTACTGTCTTGTACATCTGTCTTTCTTGGATCCTCTGGAACACCACACAAACTATAGGCCCCCTTCCTTTCTTTTGGCTGCTGTAACCAGAGGGTCTGTATCCATTGCGTACCGAAATGGCAAGTCCCGTTTTAAGGAACATACTGACAGCTGTTGTATGTGCAGACTTTGCATTACCACTTGTTGCACACACTGTAACCTGGTGAAAACTTCATCTTGAGGCATTTTGCAGAAATCACTGGTGGCTGCTCTCCATACCCTGCTGCTCTCTGAGGTGTTATTATTAATATAATAAAGAGTCATGCTTATACAGATTCATGTTACAGAGATCCATTCCTGAAAAGAAACTTATTGTTGACATTTGACTTCCGTTTTTTCTTGAGGGTGATTTTTTGTTTTCTTTTTCCCTTCACTGTCGTTTTCCCTCTCTTTACCCTCTGTGAGGGCTTGGCATAAGGAGAGCCACGCCCCCTGCACTGCCAGTTCTGGTCCCCCAATCAGCAGAGGGATGGGTGGAAGTGCAGCCTGGCAGCAGGATTGCCATGGTGACAGCGGAGCTGTGCCGAACACTTCATGAGGGCAGGGCAGGTGGAAAATGGACAGCACAGACTGGCAGTACATGGCAGCTCTGTACAGGCATACAGGGGGTGATGTGTGTGGGCTCTGGCACGCGGAGGAACTTTTCCAATGGTCTTCTGATGTGGATGATAGTGTGGAGTCCCACTTGCTCTCCAAGTGACTGAAGTAACTCCGCCACCGTTCGCTTGGATCCAGCCTGATCCCAGTGGAGGATGTGTTCATATATAGGGTTTTTTTGCTCCCCACTACTCCATCGAAAGAGCTCTTGTTTTCTACCCTTCATCAGCTCACCAGGGTGTCCAGGGCTGCCCCCACCTTTTGAGGCAGAGACTGGTCAGAGACTTACTAATCAGTTCTAACAGAGGACAATGTTTTTCTTATGTTCCCTACATGCTGTTCAGTGTTTTCTTTCTGGAGACACTGCTTTTCTTGTGCTTTTTCTTGTGTGTCTCTTGTTTGGATCTATCTATCTATCTATCTATCTATCTATCTATCTATCTATCTATCTATCTATCTATCTAATTTCTGTCTCTATGTGTATATTTAGATATGTATATTTACATACTATATGTGTATATATATATATACACACTATATGTATATGTAATAGACATTTATATACATAACTAAGAAAGAAGTGGGTGCTTCTTTTCTTCCTGCATCTTGTGGCCCCATGTACATAATTGTCTCTAAACGCAGACAATATTTGGTGTACCCAACGTGTGGCCATGAGGTACAGGCGGAAAAGGGATAACAGCTCGTGAGAAATTAATTTTGCTTAGCAACCCTCCTGAGATATCAACATGTTTTCCAGTTTGGCTCAGCTGAGCTAGCAGATAGTTCTGTCTGTGTTTTTTCCATTTTGGGTATGCTTACTAAGGCTGTTTTGGCCATGAAATTAGACCTGGGATGTGGCAAATCTGACACTTCTGATTTTCCTTGCTAATGTCTTATAAGTGGCTACAGTACTATCATGGCCTGAGCACTAATCCCTGGGGATTTTTGGTCAGTGATACATTTTTGGTGGGAGAGACACAGGGAGGCACTTCCTCCAAGGAATTCACTTCCTTTTCTTTCAGGACCAATACTGCCAGTGTTGAAGAAGTTAAATTACCGCTCTATACCAAGGATATTCTTTTTTTATTGATGTTTCTGTTATCCATCTTTGCCACAGCTTATCCTATTTTTAAGGACAGGCTGGGGATTTATTGGGTAGCCACCACAGTGGCTGTAGAGGCTAGCTATGGTGTCCAGAGATCCAGCCTGGAGACCAGGAGCGCTGAACAGGGATCTGCTCCAGAAACTGTGGATACTCCTCAACAACCTGCACCAGACACAGCCCATTTAAATTGAGTGGTAGCACTTAAGGAAGACATAGGCCAAGTGCTAGAAGAGCATCCTTCCCCTGGTATCTGGAAGCCTTCTGACCACACTCAGATCCCCATCAGAGTACAGAAGTGTTTGAGGGACAACCCTGCCAGCTGTGATGAAGAAAGGCAATTTATTGCAGTGTGCTTGACCCTGCCAATGCCTACCACGATGTGGTTGCGACCATGGAGCAAGACCTACAAGGAAAGGGAGAGGCGGATAGCATGACAAAACCCATGGCTGTCAAATCTACTCAGCCTTCATCCACACCAGAAAGGCAAGAGCAGCCAACTCAAATAGCCATTGGCCCTGTGCAATAGAGGAAGTACAAGACCAAGGCAGCACATCTGGTTAACGACGACAGGGAACCAGGGCCTTCACAGCCAGAGCAGGAACCAGAGCCAATAATTATTACAGAGTCCCTATTCTTTGATACGCTGTGCAGTTTGAGAGAAGATCTCACTTGACAACCAGGTGAGACACTGCAGTGCCCTCTTGGTTGCTCTGGATTTGGGCACTGCTGGTAATGGCATTATCCTTGATGGCCACAAAGCAAGAAAACAGAATTCAGGTATTGACCGGGAGTTTGTGACTAAGAGTCTCTCAGCCTCTAGAAACGATGTTTGATGAGTGTGAGGGTGAAGTACGCCTGCAAAGAAGATCTGCAGCAATAGCAACAACCCTGGACCACCATGGAAGAGAAGGAGAGAGCTCACTATCCTGGACGTTGTTTTTTCAAATGACAGGCCAGATCCCATAAGCCCTGACAGTGTTCACTGTACAACTCAAATGTGGCTCAAAATCTCGTGACTGCCGCCCAAGACATACGTCCCATTCCTGGCTGTACTCCAGTGGGGTAATATGGAAGAAACAGTAGGTAACATGATAAAGAAAATGAGGACGTATGAGACATAGGAAAACACCATTTATGCTATATCCTAACACTGGATCACCTCTGTGGAAATGTTGGCTGAGGAACTCTGGAGGTTTAGGGAAGAGATCACCATCAACATTAAGCAAATCCAGACTAAACAGGATGCACTCCCTGTGACACCAGTGCAAACCAGGGGCTCTGGAGTTAGAACCAGACATTCCCCCTCCTGAACTGACCTGTGGTATTTAATTCTTGACCATGGGGAAGATATGAGACAGTGGGATAGGAAACACACCCATGTCTTGGCAGCCCAAGTTCAGGAACCAAAGGAGAAAAGGGAAGCCACTGAGGGTGAGTGCGGTGCCAGTGTCCCATGGGCAAAGGTCAAGGCATAACAGAACTATGACCCATCTGACCCACTGGAAGGCACATCTCACATGCATTCCCAAGAAAGGGAAAATTATGGCTGCCAAGATTAGTGTTAGAGGGGGCCTGCCTCTAGCCAGGTAGAGGCATGGGACAATCATGTTTTTTGGACTGTATGGATTTGATGGCCTGGCACATCAGAAACACAAGAATACAAGGCTTTAGTGGACACAGGTGCTCAGTGCACTCTGATGCCATCAGAACATATAGGACCAGAATCTATTTCCATTGCTGGGATGACAAGAAGTTATCAAGAGCTGACCATAGTGAAGGCTGAGATGAGCTTGACCGGGAGGGATTGGCAGAAACAATTGTGACTGCGCCAGGCCCCTCATGTTTCCTGGGCATTGACTGTCTTAGAAATGGGTATTTCAAAGGTCCAAGAGGACACAGATGGGCTTTAAGAATAGCTGCGGTGGAAAGAGACAGAATTAAGCCTTTCAGAGAACCCTTCTGCTGTGAGACTGCTAAAGGTTGAAGAACAGCAGCCAATTGCCACCAGGACAGCTGGAAATACTGCACAAACAGAAACAGGGTGATCCACATCCACAAGATGATCTGTGAGCTGGAGAGCCAAGGCGTGGTCAGTAAGACTCACCTTTCAGCAGCACCATCTGGCCCATGCGAAGTGTAATGGAGAATGGAGACTGACAACAGAATATCATGGCTCGAATGAAGTTGCCCCATTGCTGAGGGCCACTGTGCGAGTCATGCTGGAGCTTCAGTATGAAGTGGAGTCCAAGGTAGCGAAGTGATATTGCCATTGACATTGATGATGCATTGTTCTCCATTCCCTTACCAGCATTGTGCAGGCCACACACAGTTCACCTGGAGAGGTGTGCAGTACACCTGGAACCATTTGCCCCAGGTGTGGAAACAGTCCCGCCATTCACCATGGGCTGACCCAGGCCACATTAGAGAAAGGTGGTGCTCCATAGCACCTGCAGTACATTGATAACATCATCATGTGAGGGAACACAGAAGAAGTCTTTGTAAAAGGAGAGACGATCATACAGATTCTCCTGAAAGCTGGATTTGCCATCAAACCAAATAAGATCAAAGAACCTGCCCAAGAGATCCAGTTCCTGGAAGAGAAGTGGCAGAATGGATACTGTCAGATCCCGGCAGAGGTTATTAACAATATCCCAATAATGTCTCCATCGACTAACAAGAAGGAAACATGAGCTTTCCTGGGCACCGAAGGATTCTGGAGGATGCACATTCCAAAATATAGTCAAGATCATGAGCCCTCTCTATCTGATAACCAGCAAGAAAAATGATTTCCAGTGGGGCCCTCAACAAAAACAACAGGCCTTTGAACAGATCAGATGGGTGATTGCTCATGTGGTAACCTTTGGGTCAGTCTGGACAGGACCAGAGGTGAAGAACGTGCTCTACACTGCAGCCACGGATAACCTTGAAGCCCTGAAGCTTGATTTTATTAAGTAACTTTTCCAGTGCTCCTTTTGAGTGAAGTTGCACTTGTATTTCTTCATCACAACCATTGGTATGATGCACATACATTTGTAAAGATGCCATGGCGCCTTCCTTTCTTTCTAAATATTCTCTGTCCCCATGGGCTGTAGCTGAATGATGCAAGCATTAATATGTCAAGTAGGAAGATTTCCTCTTTATCTAGGAAGAAAAAGGCTTTTTGGAACCAAGCCAAGGGAGTATAAACTTCAACATTTATAGTTTGAGTTGATCTTGCACTGGATTTTCAGAACTTCTTCCTTGAACTTCTTTGGTTTGTTGGTTTGTTTTCCCTGGGCAATGGTATTTTTTTCACCCTGAAGACATGCAGAATTTAATGCCACATTCTTCTATCCAAATCAAAGTAGTCCATTTATACTTTGACTATAAAATTTCAAAAGCTCAGGTCCTTAGAGGACAAAAGATGAACATTTTTCTCCTGTCCCTTGGCAATGTTTAAGGAGACTTTCTCTGAGTCAGCTTCCTGTATGAAGGGGGAACTACCTCAGGGTCACAGTTTGCATTGCTACATCGTGAAATGCCTTTCTTGATACCAGAAGGAAGTAGGAGTTTTTTAATAAATCTGAAGCCAGCAGCTTGTGCTTGCTGAGATCTGATAGGCACAAATTTGCTTCTTTTAGAATACAGCTTTAGTTCTGCTTTAAAGAAGTGAAATAGTGTTTCTGAGTATCTTGGTTACTTTTGATTATTTTTTTAAGCTGAGGACAGACAGACATGCATACATATGCAAATTAGCAGTACTAAATCGTATTTTGGAAGGAAAAAAAGGCAAAGGTCTGACAAATGGTGCTGATATGTTCATGAGTTCTTCAGCACTTTGTAAGGGTCAAATTGATGGAACCCCCCATTTATTTCCAAGGAAATACAGCAAGGCGTGAGCATGGCTTTCTCATTGCAGGACTTTGCTGGAGTGAACCCTGGATCTGCTAAATGAAGTGACTTTTCACCTGTCTGCCTCTCCTTAAACATTGTGGCACTAAATGTTGTTTTCAAAGTACAACCTGTTAGACATGACTATAATTGGGTTTTTTTCCCCAATTACTGAAATTTTGATACGGCTTAAAACTTAGGGGATAGATGAAGAATGAATCTGTCTACTAAACGATATAGTTTAGTTCAACTTAGAATATTGCATACAACTCTTCAGTACCAATCATATTACTGTGGTTTCCACTGAAGTGTGATGAACATTTATTTTCTTAACTATCTGCCTGTAGGTAGCCAATGTGAATCCAAAGGTTAATTCTTTCAGTCTGAAGGAACATTTCTTTAAAGACATTCAGTAAGATTGGCCTGGCTACAGTTAAATAGATAGCCAGGTTTTGGAGATAATACTTTCTAGGTAAGTTGAATCTGGAGGGGAAGGGCCAGAGCCATTTCAGAAAACTTCCTGGGAAATTGAAACACTATGGCCTAGGTTATATTAATTAACTTCACTTTAAAACAGCATGAATATGACTTTGCAAAATGAAAGGGCTGCAAAAACTAGAAAAAGAAGAAAAAAAAAAAAAGGGAAGGCCACCCAAGCTAGCAGGGTTGGGATGAGATCTGAAAGAAGGAAATAAGTCCCAAAGAGAGGCACTTAGGTAGGCATTTAGCCATTTTTATCAGTGAGGTGCTAACAGTCAGTGCTCAACTGCCAGTACTTGCTCAGACATGCGAACCTACAGTCAGCAAAACACCACAGGGGGACGGCAGGCTCCCTGGGCTGCTCTTGAACTTCATTGTAGTGGATATGACCCTGTGCAAGGTATGCAAATTTTAAAGCACCCCTTTCTACTCTTTCTCTGGGGTTTTGGGAGGTTAAATCATAAGTCATATGCTGGTGTTACAATGCTCTGGTGTTACATTGCTAGCAGCTAACAGGAGCCGCATCTTCTTATTGTGGGTTATAGTCTCACTGGAGTGTTACGGAGGCTCTGAATGTGGATTATAGGCCCATCAGAGCTTTACTAAAATCCTCAGACCAAAAGGGTCTGGGAAGGAAGGGATAAACGTTTTTAGGACTACCGTTGTGGATGAATTTTGTACTTGTGTTTTTAATTCTGGTTTCATAAGTTTCATATATTTTTTTCTTTGTGTTTGATTTAAATAGTCTTTCGGAGTCCCAGGTGTATTTTGAACAAATATTGAAAATTTGTTAGATTGTCTCTGTGTATTGTCTGTATATTGTTAGCTCAATGTGTGTTGAGTATTAATATATACGCCAGTGCTTAAAATCAGTTTGTAATACGTGTGCTCCCTCTAGTGGGGACCGAAAGTATAAGCAATCCCAACAAAACAAACACAAAAACCCAACACAAAAACCCTACTTTGTGTGCTGTGCCTGTGTGTGAATGAAAAGTGAATTTTGCACAAAGTGAGTGGGAGTTCTGATACTGTGGTTCCACTCTTCCGCGAGGAAAGTGGCCAGGAAGGAACAAAGCACATGGTATGAAAAGACAGAGTGAAAGCTGGTGATGGAGACGTACATCCCATATAGGCAAATGAGAGCCTGGATATCTGTGGTCTTTTAAAAAGGCACAAAGAGAGGCAGAGCAAAAGCTGTGAGAATGAGTAACCAGCAGATGAAACCAGGGATCAATGAAAGTCCCATGGAATGTATCTTAGCACACTGGAGAGAAATACGGGGACCCCTGGGTGGGAACATTAGCAAAAAGACTCTAATCAAGTATTCCACACAGTGGTGCCCTTTGTATAAACTTGACAATGGAGAAAAATGGCCATCAGACGGATCATAAAACTATAACACCGTGTTATAATTTATGTTGTTTTTGTAGAGAAAAAAGGGATGAAATTTTTTATGCAAACTTGTTTTACACCCTAAGAGACCAACCAGATTGGCAGGAAGATTGTGATATTAATTCAGCCCCATGAGATCCATTTGTTTTAACTTTAGAGTGAGAAAATCAGAGAAAAGGAATAGGAATACTCAAGCATTGTTGTTCGTCCTGTTCAATAAGACAGTGGTGTTTAAAATAGAAGGATAATGAACCAGAAAGTGGAATTGATGATTGTGTAAGTCCCTTTGGAGAAAGGGCAAATATCCTTGAGGAAGATGAATCACCCATCTCCTGCCCAGGGCGAGCAAGGGAAGGGGACAGTGGATTGTCCCCATCCTCAAATCAAAAAGAAAGGGGCCATGGGAAGAGATCTCCCTTTTCCCCAACCTTCAGTTCCCTGAGTGGGCAGGATGAGGGCATGATCTGCCTCACCTCATGCTGTTACAGCTTCCTTAAGGGAAATAAAAGGGCCAACAGATCTTATAAATTGAAGATAAACCTTTCAGTAGGAGATTTGGATAGCTGGAAAGAAATTGCTCTAAAATATCAAGAGGACATGGCAAAAGTTGCTAAAATGTTTGGGGGATTTGTTAAAGCACTGAATCCTAGTTGGGAAGATATTGATTTAATGCTAGATGCACTAAAAGATACCAAAGGAGGTGGTATTAAAATCAGGCAAGACTCATGTGTATTTACAGATAACAGCACAAGGACTACAAGGACCTGTTGATGATTATGTGCCTCTTACTAAACCACAGTGGGATATAATAATCCTGACCATTAACAACCACTTAAAAGATATCATGGGTGGATAAAGTTTGGGCTGGAAAATGCAATCTTTAAATCCAGAGGGGGGCCTTGTATGCAGTAAAACAGAATCCAAATGAGACACCTACAGAATTTCAGGAAGCTGTGTGAATATATGGTACTCTGGATCCTTTAGGAGACCAGGGAAAATCACAAATAGTTTCGTTACTCTTAGGGCAATCAATAGATGATATTAGGAAAAAGCTGCAGAAAATGAAGGCAGAAGAAAAAGGGGACTTAGAAAAACTGGTGGAGGAGGCTTGGCAAGTATATCAGAATAGGGAAGTGACAAAATGTAAGAAACTCGGAGGAACTGTAGCCAAAGCTGCAGTAGCAGCTTTGGGACAAGGATCTCCGGGGACATCTTGAGGGAGGGAAGCATATCATCAAAGTTGGGGAGAACCTGCTCCCCGGTTGGGGATCTACCAATATCCACTTTGGAAACAAAAAGGGCATTGGAAAAGGGAATGCCCTAAGGCCGGGAGCAACACTGGTCCTGACTTTTCACTG
The DNA here is from genome assembly GCA_013400695.1 of Neodrepanis coruscans. Lineage (NCBI taxonomy): Eukaryota > Metazoa > Chordata > Aves > Passeriformes > Philepittidae > Neodrepanis > Neodrepanis coruscans. The sequence continues at coordinate 50,256 of VYZS01013049.1, read as the reverse complement.
CTGGAAGAATTACATGGGGTTTAGGGGGAACTGGGAGATTGACCCCCAATAGACCCACTGGTTATAATTAAGTTGGGGAAACAGGAACAACAAACAGAATTTGTGATTGACACAGGGACACCTTACTCAGTGCTGAATCAGTGTTTATCATTAAAGGACAAAGATTCTGTAAATGTGATAGGGGCTACTGGCCAACAACAGAAAGCTTATTTTTTAAGGTCTTTGAAATATAAACCAGGAAAATCTTCTGGCTTACACAAATTGTTGTATAAGCCAAACTCACTGAAATCCCTATTGGGACAGGATTTGTTAGAAAAATTGGGGGTGAAGATTGAATTCAAGAATGGTCACATGGAATTTAAAGTATGAAACAAGGAATTAACTGAAATTTTAAGTTTAGTTTTGATGCAGCCAGAAACAAAAGAACAGGTACCCCAAGACATATTGGATCAAGTCTATCCAGGAGTCTGGGCAACTGGAAAACCTAGCAGAGCCAAAAACACAGAACCTATTGTGACAAGATTAAAACCTAATTCAGGAACAGTAAGACTTAAATAATTGCTTTTAAAAATTGAAGACCGCAAAGGTATTAAGGAAATAATAGACCATTTCTTAAAGTTTTGATTACTGATAGAATGGAAATACGAATGTAAGACTGCAATTCTGCTTATGAAAAAGCCAGGTAGCAAGAATTATCAATTGGTACAAAATTTGAGTGCGATAAATAACTAAAGATCTCAACCCAGTAATGGCAAATCTGTATAGATTGCTAACAAAATTAAATGATAATCAAGTATGGTTTACAGTTTTAGATTTAAAAGATGCATTTTTCTGGCTACCTTTGGCCCCTGAAAGTCAACAACTCTTCGCCTTAGTGAGAGAATCCAGAGACTGAACATACGTCCCAGTGTACCTGGACCATGTTACCTCAAGTATTCAAGAATAGCCCCACCCTCTTTGGAAATCAATTGGCAAAAGACTTAGAAGGATGGAGTCCACCAACAGAAACTGGAACATTGCTACAATACGTAGATTACCTTCTGATTTGTCACTGAAACTGAAGAAGAATGTAATTTATGGACAGTAGGTTTCCTTAATTTTTTGGGACTAAATGGTCATAAAGTGTCTCAACAGATTGCTCAGATAACAAGACAACTTACCTACTTTGGTTATGAGATCTTGGGCGGACAGGAGCTTGGACAAGAGCAAAAGGAGGCAGTATGTTGGACTTCTTAACCACAAACTGCTACAGAACTCAGAACATTCTGAGATATGAGGGGATGGTGTTGGTTATGGATTTATAACAATAGGTTGTTGATAAAATCTCTGTATAATATGCTAAAAGTTGATACGAAACGATTGAATTGGACTGGGGAAGCAAAACAAGCATTCATAAAATTTAAACAGGAACTAATTAGGGCCCCATCCTTAGGCCTTCCAGATGTAACAAAACCATTATGGCTGTTCTCTCATGAATTAAAGGCATTGCCCTAGGAATGCTGGCGCAACAAGTGGGACCATACAGACAGGCAGTAGCATATTTTTCTAAACAATTGGATGAAGTAAGCAAAGGATGGTCTGGGTGCCTTAGAACAGTGGCTGCAGTGGTAATGAATATACAAGAAGCCCAGAAATTCACCAAAGAATTTGGTGAATGGGCCAAAGAATTACTGTCCTAGTATCCATACAGTATCAGCAGTACTGGAAGAGAAGGGTGACCGTTGCCTTCAGCCATTTGGATGGAAAGGTTACTTCTCCCCAAATACTCTTCAGTTTCTAACTCTTTATATACTGTTTCTTTAGGGGTTTTTTAAGAAGATTTGTGAGTTTTGTGTGACTTAATCAAAATAATTGGGGATTTGGTTAACAGGAGTTTATTGTTTCCTGATGTATAGCAGCAGGATCAAAAGAGTATTGCAGTTCCATCCTGGTGCCTGTGTTTATCAGAAGCATGGCTGAATACCTTGCATTCCCCAGACTTCCAACATACCAGGTGCTTTATCAATGTTTATGGAACTTCTTGTGAGCTGTCTGCATGGCCCTTCTTGCTATACAGGGATGCCAGCTGGATTTAACTCCTGTGTTTTATTTTAACTCCTGTTTCTTCAGTATCTGACATATCCTTGGCTAAAAAATAAATACATGTATCATCTTGAGCACACCACACATCTTAGGCTGAGCAGACCCTGTACATCCCTTATTCTGGCTGTGGGTCATGTTTCCTTCATTTGCTTATATATATTTAAATTCTGTTTTGGTTTAGAAATGAAATAATTATGCAATTTGAAATCATGGAACATGAGAAAACAAAAAAAAATACGGGGAAATAACAGCTTTTTTATAATATAAATATAAATATAAATAATATAAATATAAATATAAATATAAAATAGAACACAGGACAACAGTAGTAAAAAAAAAAGAAAAGAAACACCTCCTGATTTTAGCTTGTGGCCACAAGGAGACAGCTGTCGTGATGAAGATGGCAGACGTGACCCTTACAGAAAAGGGAAGGAACCTTTTGTGATCAGCAGGTTTTGTTGGGAGTGCCACAGGGAGACAGAGAGGGAGACTGCACTGNAGGCATTGCCCTAGGAATGCTGGCGCAACAAGTGGGACCATACAGACAGGCAGTAGCATATTTTTCTAAACAATTGGATGAAGTAAGCAAAGGATGGTCTGGGTGCCTTAGAACAGTGGCTGCAGTGGTAATGAATATACAAGAAGCCCAGAAATTCACCAAAGAATTTGGTGAATGGGCCAAAGAATTACTGTCCTAGTATCCATACAGTATCAGCAGTACTGGAAGAGAAGGGTGACCGTTGCCTTCAGCCATTTGGATGGAAAGGTTACTTCTCCCCAAATACTCTTCAGTTTCTAACTCTTTATATACTGTTTCTTTAGGGGTTTTTTAAGAAGATTTGTGAGTTTTGTGTGACTTAATCAAAATAATTGGGGATTTGGTTAACAGGAGTTTATTGTTTCCTGATGTATAGCAGCAGGATCAAAAGAGTATTGCAGTTCCATCCTGGTGCCTGTGTTTATCAGAAGCATGGCTGAATACCTTGCATTCCCCAGACTTCCAACATACCAGGTGCTTTATCAATGTTTATGGAACTTCTTGTGAGCTGTCTGCATGGCCCTTCTTGCTATACAGGGATGCCAGCTGGATTTAACTCCTGTGTTTTATTTTAACTCCTGTTTCTTCAGTATCTGACATATCCTTGGCTAAAAAATAAATACATGTATCATCTTGAGCACACCACACATCTTAGGCTGAGCAGACCCTGTACATCCCTTATTCTGGCTGTGGGTCATGTTTCCTTCATTTGCTTATATATATTTAAATTCTGTTTTGGTTTAGAAATGAAATAATTATGCAATTTGAAATCATGGAACATGAGAAAACAAAAAAAAATACGGGGAAATAACAGCTTTTTTATAATATAAATATAAATATAAATAATATAAATATAAATATAAATATAAAATAGAACACAGGACAACAGTAGTAAAAAAAAAAGAAAAGAAACACCTCCTGATTTTAGCTTGTGGCCACAAGGAGACAGCTGTCGTGATGAAGATGGCAGACGTGACCCTTACAGAAAAGGGAAGGAACCTTTTGTGATCAGCAGGTTTTGTTGGGAGTGCCACAGGGAGACAGAGAGGGAGACTGCACTGTTGCTGCTCTGTTCACACTGAAAAGCCAGCAGAGTAGGAACAGAGGGTCATGGGGAAGAAGCTACACTGCTTGCCACATTTCTGTGCCGTGAGCTGTATCTAACCACCTCCATGCTGCGTGGACCTGTGTTCAGCAAGAGAAAGAGCAAACATCACCGCTGCCTTCTGTGCCAAGAGCCAAAGACAAAGAGAGGCTCAAGTGTGCATGGCCCAGGCAGTTTCCTTTCCCAGCTTGCTGAGAGGCACCATAGGGTGGAAACTCCCATGAACCCATTGGCTCGCCCTGTGCTTCCTCAACCTGTGCAGATCTGCAGGAAGCTGAGGAATCGTGGAGCTTCTATGTGAGATTTGATGTTTCTCTGTTCTGCACAAAATTGGAGCTGTGCAGTCATGGGGCTGCTTTGAGATTGATGGAACCTTTGATAGGGAGGGGAAGCAGTTGAGCTGTGCTCTGCAGGACACCCATCCAGCAGAACTGAAAATGATGGCTAAGCCTAACAAGGACTTCACCTGTCTTCATCTTGTGTGGGCTGCTGGCCTAGTTCTTTGTGTGGCAGAAGGTAGATTTGGCTGGTGGAAAGCCAGCCCTGATTCTAACTTTTGTGGCTATCACAGAGATTGTGTTTCAGGTTTTCAACCCTGTGAGGGCTTAGCACCTGTTTTTAAAAACTGTTGCTTTTATGAAAGCAGATAAAATGAAGATTTATTCCCCTCTCTCTCCCTCCTTCCCCATCCCACCCCCACCTTCCCCTGGTGTTATTTGTCTTGCTTTCTCCATTTGTAGACAAGTGGGGGAAGGGGCAGGGGGAGGTTTGCCCCTGTTTCTCTGGCGTGTGGGTGCAGCCAATGCCTCCCGCGGGGGCACAGTGGGCACAAAGGGGCAGGTGGAGGTTTGCCCGTGTTCCCCCAGCATGTGGGTGCTGCCACCACCTCCCGTGAGGGTTAAGGTTAGCATTAGGGTTAGAGAGAGGAATGCTTTCACACAGCCCCACAGCATGGCACACCACAGGCGAGAGAGCAGCCCCATCGGGGCTGTGGCAGGGGCTGCATGGGGCAGTTGCGGCTGCCCACTGTGGGGGGGTGGGCTCCCAGTGGTGTCAGGCACCAGGAGAGAGTGGTCCCACAGACTTCCCCTTGTGCTGCTGGTGGGTAGTCTGGCAGCAGCTGCTGGTGGCAGCTGCTGCCAGCTGGCCAGGTCCTGGCGGGTTGCAGCAAGTGGCATGCACACCTGGCCACAGTGCCCTGTGCTGCTCCCAGCAGCATGGTGGCCATAGCGGCTGGGGGCAGCACCTGCGGCACAGTGGGGATCCGGCAGGGGTGCTATGCTGCGCTAGCGGGCGTTTCCTGCTACTGGCGTGCCCAGTTGTTGTGTGGGGCTGGGTGGCAGCCCAGCAGAAAAGCAGAGCGCAGTGGTTGCAGCACTGCTGGCCTCTATTAACAATGCCTTCTCATTCCCCCGGGCTCTCTGGGAGCGCAAGATGGTGATGGGAGCAGCGCAAGGTGGCTGAAAGTGGCTGTGGTGGCACTGCAGGTTCCAAGTGCTGGTGCAGTGACGGCAAAGAGAGATCGGGAGCAGCCTTGGGGAAGAGAGGTGGTGGCCACCATGCTGATGGCCGATGTGACTACATGGCGCAAACAAAGGAAATGTTTGCAGGCCTTTTCAGGTGGAAGCAGGTGGAGCCAGGAGCAGGGTGAGCTCCTTTGGTAGCCAATAGCAAGATGGGTACGACATGGCTGTGCCTCTCAGGGCGAGAGGCAACACACAGCCATGAAGGCAAGAAGAATTATGGGAAGTCCCCAGAGCTCTGTATAAATGCCAGAACTCACAGCCTCTTGCTCTCTTCATTGCCGACTTCAGTGGGAAAACAGCCCCTTTCGCTGCTTGGAGTTGCCACGCCCGCCGTTGGCCTTCCAGCCTGCTGCTGCTGACCTGCCTCTGGCCTGCCGCCCTCTCTCCGCAGCCCTGGTGGGTTTTTTCAGTGAACTTCTGGACCCTCACCTTCAAGTGGCAGCCCCTTCACTCCCATGGCACTCCGGTGACCAACGCAGAGTGGCTGCAATCCCCACCACCTCCCGTAGAGCTGCCGGTGCCCCCTGCTGCTTCACGAACATCACTGCACTCCAGGGCATTTGGGACAAAAAGGGTTTCTGTTTGTGTTTCCTTGTTTTATCATGAATGGTATTTTAGTTCTTTTCTTAGTTATAGGGTGATTGCTTGTTTTTTGTTGGTTCCTCACAGTATTTTTACTTTAATTGAATTTTTTTTCTACCTCATGTATATATACACGTGTTCGTTTTTTTTTTTTTTTTGTAATAAAATTCTTGTTTCTTTATACATCTGGTATCTCTTAATTTTAAAATCAGAAATTGTCCAACCCAGGACAAACTCAATATGGAAATTCACCTGGGAGCTACAGGAAGAAGGGGAATACAGAAAGTTCTTTGTGTCTTTTGCTCAGGTTAAAGACTGGGAGCTGGCTAGTGCCTAGAAATGCACAATCAACAGCTATAGCAATTCTTCTAAGTGTCCTGCCATGCTCAGTTAACATGAGAAATTAGCTGGCCCAGCCTGGACCATAACAGCCCCATTCTTTATGAAGGCCAGGGATACCCCATTTCATACATGAGGACTTTATAAAGACTAGGGTCTATTTTATTTCTGAAACTGAAGATTTTTTCAGGTTTATGATTTGGTGGGTGGCTTATGCAGTTTGTTTGTTTTTCCCTTTTTTTCTCTTTGGAGTTGGATATTGTTTTTATTTCTGTTTTGATTTTTAGGGATCTGGACTGAAATGACAATCAGAAACACACAGGCCTAACAAGTCTGTGCACATTACATATCCTCCTAAAGGCACGGTGAAATGTGACCCAGAATAAGGGTCCTTGTAAAACTCCTCTCTCTGCCTGCATTCACAGCAGTATTTTGCACTCTGTCAATCAGCAGCAGAACGTCAAGGTAAGGGAAGGCACCACCTCAGCAGAATTCACCCCTCACTCTCCACAGCAGCCTTTGTTCTGCTGCTGCCTTGCAGAGGTGTAGGAGATCCCCTACCCACGGACACAAACGAGACCAAAGTCTCAGGACTTAAGGGAGAACATTTCATTGAGCTTCAATTGATGGAGAACAGAAGGGCATCCGTGGCTCAGGTGTTCATTTGCGAAATGCCTCAGGACGTGTCACCTACACGGTCTTAACATAGTTTGCATGGAGACAGTTGAGAAAGTTGTAAAATACACTCCGAGGAAGAAACAGAGATTCACAGCTCTGTTTTACTCTTCCCAAATATTGTCCTCCCTTGGTCAGTTTCATATCCTTCCCCAAAAGGTGGTTATGGAATTGCTGCCCACACTGCTCCCTCATCACATAAAGAAAGAAATGGTAGTAAACTTAGGAAAAGAACAAGACTTCAAAGTCACCATAGGTCTGTGCAGGAATCAACATTTCTGTCTGTAGAAAAACTGTGTGTGAGACTCTGTTTTTAAAAAAGGGGGAAAAGTTTCTATAGAGAGACTTTAAAACCTGTTGAAGTATTTTGCCTCCAACTCTTGCATACCTGTTTTACAAAGCACTTCCAAGAGATCTGCGTATTACTTGCCTCACTGACAAGGTGAAGCCAAGACTTAAAAGCAGGCTTGTGAGCTGCTTCAACTGACAGTTTCCAGAAGCCCAGAGGCTGCCTCTTTAACAAACAAGGTGCTTTGGGGTGGGAGGGGGTTGGGGGGGTGTTGGCCAAATTTCTACAACTTCTACCTCTTAAGGCAAGGAGTTTGTGTTAACCTGAAAGGTCAGAAAACAGATATGCTAATCCAAGGTGAAGTGGCAATGCAAAGAATAGATCCTACTTCCCAACGCTGCCACACCAGTATTTATGGTCCTCTGGGAATTGGTGAACATGGTTTTGTGTAGAAGATTATTTAGAACAACAAGGCCACAGACTACTGTGGGAAGCTATGGACAATCCAGATACTGACAAAGGCAGTTTGTCTCTGAACACAATAGAATCAGGGAAGCTATTGTGAAAGCAAGATGCTGTGTAACAATAATCAAGATATAAGGCCATGAGAGCAGGATGCTATGTATCAATAAACATAATTCAAGGATGGGAAAGGAAAGATGCTGTAACCGCAAGGCTGAAACAAAGTATTCGCATGCTTTGCCATAGGTAACCAATCATAATGTAGAATTAAGTGAAAATGAGCAATTATAGCCAATAAAGTAATTGCTTGCATCGCGTGAACCCTGGCTAGAACCCTATAATTGTGCCTGTAACTGAAAATAAAGAGATTCCATTCATCTTACTCCTGTGGAGACTTTGTCTGGATTCCATTTCTCCCCT
>VYZS01013049.1:23143-41668 GCA_013400695.1 Neodrepanis coruscans | reverse complement strand
CTGATATACATCTGTTCAGCATTTATAGATGTGTAAGAATCCAGACAGGAAACATGCATTGAATTGGGCATTAACAATGGCATGGTCATTAAAATGTCAATGGTAAATGAATGACACTGGAGAGAAGGTTCTTTCTAAAGATTCTTTATATGGATGGTTATGATTTTATATTCCCGGTTTGTAAGATAAAGCACTGAGCTATGTCGAGAACAACATTGTCAGTGGGATTAAGTTCACCCTCAGCAAGTCTGCTGACACATCCAGAGGGCTGGGATGCCATCCAGAGGGACCTGAACGATCTGCAGAATTGAGCCCCTGGGAACCTCATGAGGTTTAACAAGGCCAAGTGCAAAGTGCCCCAACCTGGGTCAGGGCAATCCTGGGTATCATTCCCTCTGGGGAATTCAGGGACTGAAAGAAGCCCTGCTGACAAGGATCTGAGGTGCTGGTGGATGAGAGGCTTGACAGGATCTGGAAATATGCACTGGCAGCCTAGAAGGCAACCGTACCCTGGGCTGCATTAACAGAGGCGTGGCCAGCAGGTCGAGAGAGACAATAGAACATGCCACACACTTCCCTAAAACCAGTGACTTGGGTTTCATACCTGAAGGAGACTTAATGAGTATGGGTGAGAAAACCTAGAGCCTTCTCTCTTCTATCACACACACACAGAGACTGATCTGTTTCTACGAATTGCTTCAATTTTAAAAGAGAGGGGAAACCTTTAATGCCTTTCCACATGGCGTGACTGGACTCTGCCTTTCTGGTGTTCAACTGCAAACCTAATCACAGAAACACACACAGGTAAATTCTTTAGAACACTGTGAACTTCCCAGTCATCTATTGAAGGCATTACTAATATTTTGAGATGTCAAATTCAATGTAGATACAGAAACTTCCCACAGCAGTCAAGCAAAACACCTCCTTCAGGTCCCTGAAGGACCTGAATAATCCCACAATTACCTGGAGCCCTACGCAAGCATTAACATGGAAATTAGGAAAGGTACTTCACCCGGGAGGTGGTCAGGCACTCGAAAAGGCTCCCCAGGACAGTGGTCATGGGGACCACTTCTGCTTGAATTCAGGAAGCACTTGGACGATGTTCTCAGGCACGGGGTGGGATTCCTGAGGCTAGGAGCTGGACTCCTTGATCCTTGTGGATGCCTTCCAACTCAGCATATTCTACAATTCTGTGACAAACCGCAGTCCATAACTGGTACTGCATGGAGCCTGTTGCAAAGGCCCACGTGTATCGTACCAGCAACTAGACCTGTCCTACCTGAGTTTCCTTAATGTCAGCCCCCAAAGGACAAACAAAAGGAATTTATTACAATTCTCTTTACCACTGCCAGTCTTCAGACCCTAGTTACTGAATGTTGATTTTTCATTTGAAATCTATTTAAACCACCAGCAAGAATCACACAAATCATCACTCATACATAAAACAACTTCCCCAAGGAGAAGTTCTGAAATATACAAAAGTGGCTCCTCCCCACTCTGTTGTGGAACAGTTCAGATGACTGGAGCAGTGCCAACTCCATCTCCTACGATCAACCCCAGCCAATCTCCCTTACTGCTAGGGCCACACATGCTTGGTTTTTTCTCTCTGAAAAGCCATGACAATGCTGGCTTAAAATGCTCTGCAGTAAGCTGAGGCATAGCAAGAGCTGCACTTTGATTGTTAGGGATGTCAGAGCCCATTTGACTCCACGAAGGTGTATGTACCTGGCTCAGCTCCCTGCTACAGGCAGGACCACTGCTCTGGTCCCACTGAGTGCCTGTAAGGTGAATGTCTACCTTGTGTCTGCCTGGAGACAGTTCAGTGATAAATGATACCACCAAAACACTTCTTTTTCTGTGGAAAACAGTGAAATCCATGGGAAGAGGCCATCATTACTTTCCTTTAACTTTTTTAAAAAAACAAACCTCAGCATGGTCTTGTGGGAACAGTTGTTTATTAATGACTGAGACATAAAATTTAATAAGGCAAAGTTCTTATTGAGCTTGTGAAGTTCTGGATGGGACTTTCTCAAAGTTATTTTCTGTTCATTACAATTTAAGGTTAATAGTTTAGCACAGTACCAAAATACAGAAAAGTGCTGTTGCAAGTCCAAAACATTCTCTGGCTACTAAGCCAGAGAATTAAAGTGCATGGCATGGTCAAAACCCTCATCTCAATGCTCCAAATTTCAACCATTCAAGCAGTATGGGAACAGGGAAGGTCTGGAAAGATTTCTGAGGACAAAATAGTCTAATGCCTGAATGCAGTGACAGGAGACTGCAAGTCTGTGACATGAGGGCAAGCCACCTACACCTCAGATTTCTGAGCACAACACCTGTCCCAAGAATTCACTGCAAAAATGAATCACTAGGTTTAAAACTTACAGACATCCAGTAAGAAGTGAAAATGAGCCACTCTTGAAAATGGTCCATCAGGTCTAATGACCCTTGCCTTTGGATTGTTTGACGCCTTTTCTGCCTTGGTCATGTGCTGTCTTGACAACTCACGAGAATTCTTTGTTCCACGTGCTCTGTTTTTATTCTGTACAAATCCCAAGTTTTTCAGTTGCAAGGCTCCACAGCTATAAAAAACGCAGAAAAAGGCTGAGCTTTTCAGGCACTACTTCAGGTTTTGAAGCATGGTTCTACTTCTATGTATTGGGAACGTTAAAACTGGTCTGACAAGGGGAAGAAAAACATTCTTCATTTCTAGCAGCAAGCCAGGGCATAAAGAGATTTCCAAATGTATCTACATAATGCAGACTATTCCAGTTTTACCAGCAGTCACAGCCACAGGGATGACGCGGGCAGCTGCTACACCTCCCTCCTGGTGGGTAGGTCCTGCACTGGAGCCTTCCTTGGCGCTGCCCTACATCCCACTGCTATTACCGAGGCCCTTGTGCAGTACCTGCCTTGTCAAGGGCCCTGGCCAAGGACAGGAAACCAGCTTCAGCTTACCTGAAACACTTCAATCACCCTAAAACTCCCCATCAAGGCTCCAAGAAAAAGAGTCAACAGTCTTGTGCCTTATTTTATCACATCCCTTCTGGAAGTCACAAAGCTGGGCATATGCCACACATGCAAGCCACAGGAAGGGAGTGGCTGGAAGGGAGCTGTCATGTCAAAGAAAATTGGGCCATGGAGCCAGGCACCAGCCTGGGTAAAGGGAGCAGGTGGAGGTGTGCTGTGGACTCAGGTCTTGCTCTTTGAGTACAGGGCAGGAAAGTTACTGGCTATGATTCATTTCTCAGTTAGAGAAAGTAGGCATACTTTCCCAGGGACAAAGCTGGATTCCTACATATGTGAGTGAGAGCCTTAGGCTTCCTCAGACATCACTGCTGGAGTCTGTTTTCAAGAAAAGTTGGTTTTCATTTTAAGTATAATTTTTCCAGCTTTTCTGACTGCGTCACTTTCAGACATTAAAACATCACAAAACCTCCAAAGTACACTCCTCCTGTTGCCATCAGGCCCCGCTGGGCCAAGATAAGAAGCGAGACAAACACACAGTGAAGGGAGAGAGCAGCTTTTACTGGTGGTGTCCGATGGTCCAAAGAGGAAATTCATAACAATCTCTCCAATTTTATAACCTCTAGTGCCCACCCCTTTCATCTATCCAACTAAACCCCATCTTACAACTATGCCCCTAAAACACCCAACAGGATGGTCCCTTATTGCTTATCCCCCCCCCTGTTAGCCCCCACTAGGCCTAGAAGCCCAGCTTTCTATGTTTTGGTCTAGCTACCTCTTCATCTATACAAAAGAATGCAGACATGTGAAGGACAGGCCGTTTTCTACCCTTAATATTCTAAGTTACTCAGCTACCTAGCTATAGTGAAATCCCAAATGTTAAGCATCCCCCTTACGGCATCACTCTGACTTACAACAAATTGAAGTTTCAGTAAAGGCTAAATTTAATTTATAAAATAAAAATCACTTAGCAATGGAGAAAGGCTTCTTTGAGCTCTGACAATGAGAAAAAGGTCTTCAGTAGGAAAAGATTAGCATTAGCACTCTTACTTATTCATTCTTCAGAGACTTTGGAAGCAGATCTGGAGAGTCTCAGATGAAGTCAGCTAAGTTTGCAGCTGTCTCCGTCATAATAGACACTGGAAAATGCAGGTTGTGCCACCAGCTGAAAACTGAACAGACTGCTGTGATCTGAGTGTAATGAAGAAAGGGCTGAACATACTTATAGATAATGGCAAAATGGTTGCAAAAATAAGATAAATTCCTATTCTAACAGGCAAAAAAAAAAAACAACAAACCAAAAACAAAGAGGCATTTTCTCTTTAAATATTTTTGTCTCAGAATCTTACTATTTTCTCCTACTGGAATTTTTAAAGTAAAAGTCCTTATACAAAAAGCTGGTCAAAAATTGTTCTTGAAACATTATGAGTTTGCTAAATCCAAGGCAGTAAAACTTAACAGAAAACAGTTAGAAAACAGTTCTTCAGACAAAGAAATAAACCAACAAACCTTCCAAAGACTTCATTAATTCATGGAATAACTGAGATGGGAAGGGATGTCTGGCTGTATAACCTTCTGCATGCAAGTAGGGTCCATTAGAACACAAGGGACTTTTTGTGCCATCAAAAAATTAGTATTTTTGAAGCTGGAGATCCTGCAACATCTCTAAGCCCTTCTTGCAGTGACTGACAACCCTCATGGTGAAAATCTTTTCTTAGTATGTAAACCAGAATTTCCCTTTTTGCAAGTCATGTCCAAGAGCTTGCCTCTTGTGCACCGCGTAGGGACTGAAGCCTCCTTCTTCTCCAGCCTGAACCAGCCCAGCATCTTCGGCCTTCCCTCTTACACCTTATGCTCCAGCCCTAAGTGCAGAACCTTCCGTGGTCAGTGGCTAGAATATGCATCTTCTTACTTATTCTTTACATGGTTTCACTTTATTTTATTGTCAAGAAGCCTTTGAATCACAATAAGGTAGCATCCTGGACAGGATGTGAAGGAATGAAGATCTGCTGCTGGGTGCAAGGGGACGACACAGGCTCCATACAGTGTTGTGCTGGCAGAAGCAAATTTCTTTGTGAAGACTGTAAGAATGTATTTTTTCAAAGGCTGAAGGAGTCCACATCTCTGACTTTCAGGCATGCCTTCTCCAGGGCCTCAGTTTTCACAGAATTGTTCCGTTACCTAAGCAAAATAACATTTAAAATGCCTTGGCCATGGAGAAGGCAGCATGTACAACGATGTTCAAGCATGTTTTTTGTTTATTAGTTCTATTATGGATACCTTTATGTAAGAGAAGAAACTTGCTTTGTAGTAAAGAAAGAGACCTACAGCAGTGACAAATTAATTTCCATCCTGTCATGACTCATGAGACAGTGCTGCTTTAACATTAACAACATTAACAAAATGTCAGTTAAAGCGGTAGTAACCATTTCCATTGTTAATACTGACTTTGGCTTAACAACATTTACAGGCTTTGTTACACTGTCATAAAATAAACTAATATAGAAACAAACCGGATTCTCTGCTTTTGAAAAAATGGACTTTTCCCCCATCTGTGCCGTAGACAGATCATGCCTTGTGAAGGAAATCAGAGCTGGAGGCATGAAAACAGCTCATGAAAAAATACCAGTGAGTAGTTGCACAAGGCTGTCAGCATCATTATGTTCAGTGTCAGAAAGTCCATGGTCTTGTTTTGCAAGGCACACCATAGATGGAGACTTCAGGAGTAGGAACCACCCAGTCCAAGTCAACTCTACAGTTTTCCCTGCTACTAAAATGGCAGACTGGGAGGAACTGATGTCTCAACAGTCAGTATTTTCTTTCTCCTGCTAGACATGTTGAAGTGTGTCAATTTTTTCACAGGTTTTTTGTGCTATCAGTGCCCTGGCTCTTCAGTCATGAGGAACACCATTATCTGCCACAGCCTGTGGGTAGATTTCCTTGTGATTTCATGCCAAAGTATTCAGGATCATTCAGTAAAAAACCAACCAACCAACCAAAAAAACATGCCCTGGAAAAGAAATTGTCATAGGAAAACAGACTTTCTTAATGAAATTTCGTAATAATGACCATTAGGGAGACAAAAAGGCCCCAGAGATATTATCTTAATAGTTTTGATTTCATCTTTTTATTGTGGATGCCTAGTACTATCCAGTCGCCAGATATTGGCTTCTCCAACTCCTGATGCAGTCTTAAGACTGCATGCTCAAAACAGAGACTTATAACATGTACCAGATTGTATGTAATTTCACATCATGGAACAATATTTCTTAAGGGCTGTGGTGCTCAACAAAGGACAAAAAAGTGACCATTGTTTCCCATGAAATGTCCCTAACCAACTGAGGCACAACTCTTCTGGAAATGGATGTCCAACTTTCTTGGAGTTTAATATTAAATAACATCCAAGGCCTAGTCCTGTAATTTTAGTGGAAGATGTGTGCAATAGAAAGAGAGAATTCTGCCAGCACAGGGACTCAGGAGGGAGCTCACAGAGCAATGACTCTTTCCGGATATAGGCAGAATTTTCCTTTCCAAATAACCTTATGGCACAATTGAACTTCTTACCTGCTCTTGACTCAGTTGTAACTTCCCAAGCTTATCCTCAACTTTTCTTAAAATGATCTCTACTTCAGTAACTTGCACATACCCAATATATTGCTCTTACGAGCCCCTGTCCCTGGAATTTCAAATGCTGTGACCCACAGAAGTTTCTTGTCGAAAGAATGAGCTCACTGGAGGTGCATAATTTCGGGTATGTGCTGAAGTGCTGTCTCATTGTGGTACATAGACTGAGTTACTTCAGGCTTTGCATTTGTCATTACCAGGGACTATGTTTTAAAATAATCCACAAGGGATGTTTTATTTTGTCCCAAGTGAGGGTATTTTTCAGATCAGCAAATGGACAGTGAGCCATAGTATCCCGTTCTTGTTGCCTTTCCTCAAACCTGAACACCCTGCAGATGTTCTGGTTGTCCAAACTCAGATAGATTTGAACTGTTATAAATACAAGCATTATTAAATCAAAGGAAGATTATCCATGACCCATTCCTATGAATTATCAGTACTTTTAATTAAATAGAGTCTTTGTATTCCAAAAAACTCCTGAGAATTAGTGCCAGGCATCATTTTTATTTTTAAGGCCTCACTTATTTTTCTTAGTGTTTGGAGGAGTTAGACATTCATTGGCAATGTCCACTAAAACTTATTAAATGACTTTTAAAAAGTGATAACTTTTAGATAAAATCAGACACTTAACACACTATTAAAGAATTATTATCTGAAGGTTGAGTAAGAATCCAACTAAAAATCAGGAGTCTGTCTTTATATTTTCAATCATTGCCATTTTTTATATGAGGTTCTGTATTATCAGTATTTGATGCACAGAAAAACTTACACAGGAAAAGCTTCTGTACATAACTCCCAGTTTGAATTCAAAACCATTAGAAATTCATGTATATGTCTGCAAAGAAGTGGAAAAGATCTTTGTAATCCACTTCTGAAAAACAACTTACTTTTTTTTTTATTATTAGAGCTGTTACTTTAAGTTATTAATATGTTTATAACATACAAACTTCAAAATAAAGTTGCATCACTATGGCAAAACTTTTGGCAGATGTTTTAGACCTATCCTTTTGTGTGGATGTCAGAGTTTGCTGACTATGAGTGTTATGTGTGTAATATAGATAGATCCTCCTATGCAGAGAAATACAAGAATGCTTCATGCCCTTAATGGCCACACTGCTGGGGAAGAGAGTGTCTCCTGAAAAACCCTGCAAGAGGCATCACCCATGCATACTGGTTCCCACTTCACCAGTTATCTACAACAGGGTGGAAATCTAGATCTGTTCACTGCTGTTCTGTTATTGCACCCAGCACTGTGTGAGCCTTGCACCCTCTGGTTCTGTTGTCTCATAGTGCTGGGTACCAATGAGGAAAGGCTCCCACACTTTCAGCAACAACAGTCAGGGATTTTCTGGTTAGATTTCTTTTGCCACACCCTCAATCTAGTGTTAAAATGTTTGCTTACAACATAAGTTACAGTGCTGCAGGTAATAAATAGAGAAGTTATTATTGTGGCAAGATTTAATCACTGCCTCTTTAACTAGTTGCACAGCAGCCAGGCTGGCTGCTGCTAATGCCCAATGATTGATGTGAATAGTTACAGATTAAAGCCTCCATAATGGAAAAAGGGGGTTAAAGAGCATTTCTAAGCCAGCAGGCTGGAAACAGACGCAGACTGCTGGCATAAGGATGGTGAAAAAGCCACAGGCTGTATTGTAGGTTGTGTCCTAGCAGACTTTCTTACTGACTCCAAGCACACTTGATTGGTCCTTAGTTTCTCAGTTTGAGATCCCCAGGTTATTCTTTTTAACTTGTGTGCCACAGACATCACCCTCTGAACTTTTGCTGAGAAGAAATTAAGCTGCTCATTTTTGCAGTGGTGTTCAGAGTGGGTTTCTGACCTTTCTTAGTGAAGGCAGCATTGGAAATGTGTAATGTCCAACCACTCGGCAGAAGTCTAGGTGAGCACGCTTGAGTTGCAGAGACGCTATTCCCAAAAAGAGCAAGCAGGTAGGTTGCGTGTGCTGGTGGGGCCAGGGTAACCGCATCAAGTCTCATTCAGCCAGACATCACCAAGCACTGATCTTTGCATCAACACAATCCCCTTCATCTAGAACCTTCTTCCAGCCCAATGAGTGCCTTCATTTTTCAAGGCCAAATGCAGCTTCTCCCCACACCCCCTGTCAATTCCTTATCTTTTAGGTTTCTTCTCTGTCTGCTGTGAAGGGGTTTGTTCTCTCTTTCTTTATTGTTACATGTACTAACTCCTTCCTTGTCACATATAACTTGTGTTATATCAACGATATATCCAATTTTATCCCTGGTTGCATGTCCCTCTTCTTTCCCCAATGCTGATTTTGAGGCCGAGTAGTCGCAAAATGGAGACAAAAGAATGTACCCCATCCCACATGGACATCAATAAAGGTTATACATTGTCACAGGCAGGTAAAACAGACTCAGAGAAAAGAGCAGAGTAATTGCCACATAACAGCGGTTCTTCATTACTCCTTGCACCATCTTCTCTTACCTAACTGATTGTGAAGTACTGTATGTGACAGCCTAAATTCTGCTATATAAGCTGGATATAAGGATATAAGTTTTTGGCTGGAACACAAGAAGAGTCACAGACCTTTTATCAAGGCTTGTAGGAGGTTGGACTGGGGCAAAGTGATGTATCAGCTCACACAAGATAGAAGAGAGTCTAGACATCACCACAATTGCTCAAATAACAGCTGTACAGAAAGGATTGCATGATTTTGTGCTTCTGTCAAGCTGGAAGAAGCCAATGAGGATTGCCTCAGCGCAGATTGCTATAGTGGCAGCACCTTTGCTTTTAAGGACAAAATCTGATGAGGAAGAGCCTCATCCCTTTTCTTATCAAGTTTATATGGTGCTCTGTCTTTTTGAATACAGCCATGGCCAGATGCAGCATCACTTGGCTAAGAAATTGTGATGAAGTATGTTTTCTGGAATTGTTGATACATGCTTTCTGAAAAACGTGCTGTAAATTTGGTCACTATGTGATACAGGGAAAAAAATCAAGGGTGTGTGGATCCAAGGGGGTGAATGAAAGGTCTGGCAGAAGATTATAATTACCTGTATTCCAGAAAAAAACAAACACATGGAGGACAGGATGTTCGGAGTGAGTCCATTCTTCTCAAATTGTTTCTAAATAGGGAATTGTCCCCAGTCAAATATGGGAAGTGTGTCTCCCAGTGCAAAGTGCATGGTGACATGCTTAAAGACTGGAAATTCATCCCAGATCCATCCTTGGTGTGATGGTGGAGTCCTGAGGCCCCCAGGTCGTCTCCCAGCATGAGGGACTGATTCATTGGAAGAGCTTTGATTAGTGGTAGTCACTTTTTAAAAATCTCCTCCTAAAGGCACAGGAGCAGGCAATTCCCAAATGTCAGAAGTCAAGCAGCGGAGGCAGAAGGCTGCCTGACTGAGCAGGGATCTTCTCTTGGAAATAAGACAAAAAAGGGATGTATATGCCCAGTTGAAGCAAGGCCAAGTAACATGGGAAGAATTCAGAAATGCTGCTTGTCACTATAGGAAGAAAATTTATACAGCCGAAGCTCAACTGGAGTTGAAGCTGGCTGAAACTGTGGGGGACAATAAAGAGTTTTTTCACATATATTAGTGCAGTAGGCAGTATAGGAATATCATTGGCCCATTACAGAATGAGGATGGTCACCTCACAAACAAGGACAGAGACAAGGCAGAGGTGTTTAATCCTTTCTTTGCCTCTGCCTTCAACATGGATGCGGGACCAAAGGAGTCTCAGTGCCATGAGCTGGAGGACCCTGACTGTGAGAATGATCAACTCCCACTCAATCCTGGGATCTTTGTGTAGGATCTGCTGCTCCAGCTGGATCCCTACAGATCTAGGGGCCTGATGGGATTCATGCCAGATCCTCAGAGAGCTAGCTGATGTCATGAAAAAACCTCTCTCGATGATTTTTGAGTGGTCTTGGGAATCTGGAGAGGTCTCCACTGACTGGAGGCTGGCATACCTTGTCCTGATATTGAAGAATCACACAAGGTGCAAGTTTTAGAGAAACATGGTACATTAATGGAAATACAATGGCACATATTTACCCCGAGTATAGCCCCTAAACTCTGAGAAGGTCCTTCAAAATGCTATGCTTTGTTCTGCTAGTTATTTTGTCACTGCATAAGTCTGTTCCTTAGGGGTTTTTCTTTTCTCCTATTCTGAGTACTTTTTCCATCATCTGAAACAGAGCTATCATGTAATTTCTGACAGCCACCATCCAAGAACTGCAGGCTGGAAAAAACAGGTCTGAGAATGACTCTACCAGAACATACCAATACTGTGGATGTGTGTTCTTGAAACTGTTCCCAAACCTTTTGTCAGGGCTACACGAGTTAGTTTAGCTCCGGCATTTCCAACTGTTGGGATTTTATCACATTGTCTGATGTTCTGTTTAATAATGCCTTAGCCCCTAGGGCTGTCACATTATATAAGAATCTCTGCTTTTGTTACAAAAGAAAGTTCAATTTCTTGTTTTTCCAGAAGAATGTAGAAATGTGACAATTAATAATGCAGATAACACAAGGTTACTAACCCCCACAACTATTAAGCCAACTATGATTTTTTAGGACCTGACTTGTAATGTTTGAATGCCTGAGGGACACTGGTGTATTTTCAAAAATACAACTTTTTTCAGATTTTCAGTTTGATTTCTTGTTTTCTCAGCCTGAGAGAATCTCCTAATTCAGGATTTTTTTTTCTCTGAATGTTTTGAACAATGTGGCTCTGCAATGCATTTTTGACATAGCAGAAGCAAGCCCTCAGGAGCCTCTCTCTCTTTGCCATTGGAAGTGCCTTAAAAATGTGCTACCATACATTTACAGTTTTGAAATCATGCTTGTTAAATAATCCCCTCAAAAAAAAACCCAAACTCATTGCTACTCTGAAGTATCCATATGTGTACCTTGATTCTATATGCAGCTATCCCATGTGCTTTTTGACTTTGCAAGCATAACTGAACCTCCTTTTTCTGACACAGTATCTGGGGAGATGTGCATTACCCAGGAGCATGCTCTCCTTCCCTCAAGGGGACTCCTGAAAGAAATGCATCCCACATCATCTGACCTCTGACAATGCTGATAAGTTATGTTGCTTCTTGCACAACAGTGCAATGTTTTCCTTGCTTATAGGAGGAAAAGAAGAAAACTATGTGGGAAAAGGACCATGCTTGCACCAAAGTGTGGGTGAATTATTGGGCTGTAGCTCTGGGCTAAATTTGAGAGGTGACAATTTGGCACATTTTGGGGACATGTTAAAACAATTCTCAGGGGTGGCTTGTGTTTTAGAACAGACCCTTTCAAGTACGCATTTAGAAAGCTGTCCACCTCATGGTTCAACAGCATAGATGTAGATCGATACCTGGTGGATGCTGCAATAGAGCCTTCTCTTCTCACACCTTCTAGGCCCAGTGAAAAGAAACTGCATTTTGTTTCACACATGGCACCATTATTAAAGATTCAGAGTTTTAACAGAAACCTCATATTCAAAATGCAGAATCTGGTTCCTGGCCTGATTTTGTTTAAAGCAGGAAGATTTATCCATGGATGTTTTAATTTAGATTTTACACAGTGTCTGTGGCACAAATCTTCATAGAGATTTGATTTAAAATTAATCCATGGGCTAAACCACACCTTTTTCAGCAGAGGGTAGGGCATGGGAGACCAGAGTGGTTCACAGAGAAGAGTAGCTGCACAGGGAAACTCTCATATGCAGATAAGACAAAGTTCTTGAGCAAGGGCAAACTGGCATAGCTTCACTATTGCCAAGGGAATGATAACAGTTTACACCAGTTGGAAGTTTTCAGACATTTTGTTGAAATTCAAGTCCATAAGCTTTTTTTGTCTTGCATCTTCAACTTTCTTATCAGCAACATTAGGAATTGGGCCCCTGGTGTCAATGAAAGTGGAGTTTCAAGCCCTGCTAAGGGAGGAGTTCAGTCTGTGCATACCTCATTGGTATCTCCTATGTCCCCAAATGCCTGTGAAAGAGTCATGGTTTTGGGATGCAATTATCTGTCATCCCTTGATGTAGGACAGAGGGTGCTCTGGGGCACAGATGATTGAACCCTGCGGAGCTGTGTGGTCTGTCCAAGCAGTGTGAATAGCTGTGAAGTTTGGCAGGCCTGATCTGTAACCACACAAGGCTCTTTTTATGAGAAAGCCCTGGAAAGCCCTGGCCTGTTCCAGACATGTCGACAGGAATTGCTCAGCAGCTGTCGTGGTCAGAGGAGATTAATTTGACCCAGTGAATTTTTTAGTCATCCAGATGCTCCAGAGTTGCCACTGCTACTTACAGAAGAAAGACAAATCTTATGAAAATTCTTCAGACAAAAGCTTTCCATAGACGCATTGACTGGAAGAACTGACTGACTGAGTTGTAAACTCATTTTGGGGACTGAGGCTCAGTGCTCTTTGCCAAGTGTGATTTCTAGGACACGATGAAATCTTGGCCACCACTGCAAGGATGCTCATGTATCTTACTACTCCTGAAGAACATCTGAAGCCATGCAGGTTTCTCTAATGTGACCTCCCTTCCCAGGGACCACCTGCTCACAGCAAATCTGCCACTGGTGGGGGAAGAAGGTCCAGTGTGGAAATGTGCTGAAGTGGCAACCAGAAGTACCCTCTCCTTCTGGCTTGGGAGGGAGGAGATGAGGGGAGAAAGGAGCCTCACCTGGGTAAACGTTCCCCTCTAGCTGCCCTCTGGGGACAACATGTCAGGCAGGGCAGATGTGTGTAGGAGAAGTCATTGCCCCTTGGCAGCATTAGCAATGGCTCTTGGAAAGGTCTCTAAGCGTATCTTCTGGATCTCAACCTCTTGCAGATTTACCTGGTAGCTTTACCACAGCACACAACCACCCTCTGGGTGAAGAACCTCTTTCCAATATCCAGCCAAAACCTCCCCTGACATAACTTCAGGCCACTCCCTTAGGTCCTGTCCCTGGTCATGAGAGAGAAGAGATTAGTGCCTGTCCCCACTCTTACCCTCACAAGGAAGTTGTAAACTGCAATGAGGTCTCCCTCAGTTTCCTCTTCTCAAGACTGAACAGACCAGGTGACCTCAGCCCTTCCTCATACGTCTTCCCTTCAAGGCACTTCATCATCTTTATTGCTCTCCTTTGGATACTCTTTAATAGCTTAATATTTTTCCTATACTGTGATAGCCAACACTGTACACAATATTCAAGGTGAGGCCACGCCAGCACAGAACAGAGCAGCATGATCACCACCCTCGATCAGCTGGTGACGTTTTGCCTGATGCCCCCCAAGACGTGGTTGACCCCCCTGGCTGCCAGGGCACTGATGACACATATTCAACTTGTCATCGACCAGGAGCCCCAGGTCCCTTTCTGTGGCACTGCTTTCTAGAATATCATTCCCCTGCCTGTATGAACATTCAGGGTTGACCCATCCTAGCTGCAGAATCTGGCATTTCCCCATGTTGAACTTCATGTGGTTGGTCATTACCCAGACCTCTAATTTGTTGAGGCTTCCCTGCTTTTGAAGGAGTCAACACCTGCTCCCATTTTTGTGTCATCTGCTAACTTGCTTAATATCCCTGCTAGTCCTGTGTCCAAATAATTTATGGAGATGCTGAAGAGCACAGGGCTGAGGATGGAGCCCTGCAGAACCCTACTAGCGACAGGTCCCCAGTTTGATGTTACCTCAGTCACTATTACCCTCTGTGCTCAACCCATGAGCCCATTGCTCACCCACCACATGATGTGTTTATCCATCTGTGTGCTGGACATTTTGTCCAGAAGTATACTGTGAAAGACACTATGAAAAGCCTTACTGAAATTCAAAAATCTTATATCACTTGGCTTCCCTTGATTGGTTCCCAAGGTTGGTTACCTTGCCAGCGTAATCTGTCCACAGTAATGGACAGAGTAATCTTCTCCCAGTAATCTCCACAACTTTACCATGCTCTGAAGCAAGACTGACAGGCCTAGAGTTTCCATGGTTCTTTTCTTGCCCATCATGAAAACTGGGATGTTTGCAGCCTCCAGTCAGCTGGAACCTCTCCAGATTCCCAAGACTGATAGACTCCAGCACCTGCAAAAACATTTTCCTGGGGACCTTACTTACTAATTCCCTGAGTAGCTTGAAGTCTCTTCTCCTCATATCCAGAGCTGAGGTTTTGCTGGCATTTTTCCTTCTGGCAAGACAGATTTTAAACTTGATCACTTTGTGGTCTTGGTGGCCAAGATTGCCACCAATCTTCTCTTTGCTCATGAGATCCGCTCTGTTGACAAGCAGCAGATCAAGGAGTGCATTCTCCCAAGTCAGCTTCCTTAGGACCTGTCCCATGAAGTTGTCATCCTGAATTTTTAGGAATCTTCTGGCCTGAGTTGTACCTGCTCTGTGATGCTCCCAGTTAATTTCTCACAAGCTGAAGTCCTCCATATGGACAAGGGCAGTTGACTTGGAAGTGTCCTTAGTTCCTCAAAGATTGATTTTTTGGCATCATCGTCCTGTCTTGGATGCAGAGCAATCTGCATTATTTATATCAGGTCTTCTATCTACTCATTCTTTCTCGGGACTAAACCTAAGGAAGAATACTGAGTAGTGCTAATAAATATGTGGCAAGTCAGCAGTGAGAGAACTGCAGAAATTTCTTCTTACTGTCTGGTTTTCATACATATCCCTCTCTTGTAGCATCTTAGGGACTCCTGGACTCCTTCCTCTCATTCTGTGTGCCCCACAGGCTTTTTTGCAGGGCTGCAATAGCTCTATAGGGGCACAGCATACCACTGTGGCTCCTGCTGAAAGCAGGAGCCATTGTCCATGGGAAGCTCTGCATTGCTAACAACATTTCCTTGAGGCTTTTGTTTTTGGTTCTCCTCCCATTTCTTTCCTCACATCATCTGGGTGCATATCACTATTTCAGTGTTTGTTGTTAGATGTGCTGAATGTTTTGGATGCATCTTTTGGATAAAAATATGTTACTTAATAAAGGAGACAAGCCCACCCATGCTATGCCAGTTGTGGTGCTTCTGAATAATACACAACAGTGTTTAAATAGCAGCCAGTGTGGCATACAGTATAGTAGGTAGATTTTGGGGTTGTCCCAAACACTATAACCAAGAATTCCTCATTGGGTGAAATTCACACTGGTACCTACCTTTGAAATGCAAGCCTCTCTCCTGTAGAAATGAGTGGGACCTCACCACGGATTATGGCTTCAAATAAGTAGCAGGTAAACTCTAAGAAATAAAGATCACAGGCAAGCTTCTGCTCTCAGTTACACTCCATTGACGTTAGTGGGGTCGCCTCAGAAGTTAACTCAGAGCAGAATGTGATTCCCTGTTTTTAACCTGTATAGCCAAAGCCCCCAAGAATGTTTTTCAGCATATGGTACAGTGTCTAAAAATGTCTCCAGACACTCCTCAACTTCAAAGTTTCTCTTTTTATCAGAGCAACAGGGAAAAAAGGTGTTTTGTCTGGAAAAAGCTCATGGAGCTGTTTTTGCATGTTGCAGCATGCTGCTCACTTTATAGTGAAATGAAAGGGGATAGGATGCCCCTGAGACTTGTGTGTTGCACACCTCCTGCACCTCATGGCAACCTGCCATCAGCTGGCAGGATGTGGCAGCTCCATTTCAGGTGTCCTGTTCCACTGGCAGACATGCTATTGCATGAGTGCAGGTACTTCTGAAACTTGAGTGTTTCCTCATATCACACCCATATATTGTAACAACTCTTGGATCCCATTTGGCTGCAGAGAAATGCTATGAGTTTCAGAGATGCCATAGTGATGGAAGGAACATGTATTTACAGGACTATGATTCTATGATCACTCAGGACAGGTGATTTTTTACGCTGTGTACAGGACCGTAATCTTTCACTTGAAACCAGTTGTGATAGCATCTGTATGTTTGAAACAAACTGGTTGTCTTCTTATTGTATGCCTATAAACTCCTGTTTCTTGGCTTTTGCTATTGATCAATAAAACAACAGATTGTTGTTCTAAAACAACAATCAAGCACAGCAAATAATGACAGATAAAAACTGAAAATTGAACATTTTTCAATGGCATGTGAGACATCACATTACATGTATTTATTTCATTGTACTTTTTCTTGTATTAAGTATTGATTGTTTTAAAGACATGTTGACAGTAATTAAAATATTACTCATGGGAGTTCTCTTATGAAATAACTAGAATTTATTTCATAGTTACTGTTTTTGTGCAGTAATTGCCAATATTACTATTGGATCATGCTGAGGTTGAATTTACTTCTTATTGAGAGTGAGATTTTACAAGATGCAGTATTTTGGGATCAAAATCAATGGGATATACATTGCTGTCCTGAACCATCTCATTGTTTCTTCAAGAAGGGATTCTGTAGGGAGATGTTCTCCATCATGCAGTTCCCATGACCTGAAAATCCATACAGAGTCTCTCCTTCTCCTGGCTTACTTGGGGGTTCAGCCAGAGCTCTGCTATAACTATTTCTAAATGCAGGTCCTGTATCTTGCCTGCTGGGTTGTGGTACCATGTGATGGAGAGCAGGTTTTATGTGTTGGCAGCCATCCTAGCCCTGCAGAGTGTATTCTGATGACAAGCAGAGGATAAAAGGCTGAAATCAGAGACTGGGGAACAAGATTTGTACTTTCCTGTGACATCTCTGTTTGGAGAACCAGAGGTATCTCTGGTTTACCCTGGCTCAGGACTGTGACACCACTATCTTCTCAGAGAGAAGAGAGTTATTGAGGATGGCATCTTTTCCCATTTTGTGGTGTGGGATTGGATAATATGGGCAGCAAGCTGAAATATGAGAGGCAGGTCTCCCAGCAGAAAAATTAATTCTGTATATTACGAAATAACTGTATTCAACTCACCCTCTCTGTTTCATACACTGTGCACAGTTAGCTAGGTGCATGACAGGGCATCTTCCTGCTTCATTACAGTATTTACATTATTTCACTACAGTAATTGCACCTCATAACACCACATAATTTTGCCCCATAACAAAACATTGTACAACAGCTTAAATTGCCCTTAGTCAGTACTGTCAGATTTTGTGACCTGAAAACTACAGGAAAGTTTATAGTAAGATGATAGCAAGGAATCAATGGAAACTTTAGGTTTCCCAATTGACACAACATCTCAAGAGAAAAAAAAAAAGAGGATCATTTAAGATTCAGGCATCAGAGCTCAGTACATCTTGAAAGATTAGTAGGAGATCAGATATTGTCCAGATGACTGAGTGTAGAGGCCAAGCCAAGTGTGCCTGAAACCTTCTAATTCAAATACAGTGAGTAGAGCTTTGGGACAGATCTGTGTTTCTTAAAGGACTTTAGAGAAAAGCATTTCCTTCCTTTTGACAATTAAAAACCCAAAACACTGAACAAAACCCCTGAAACCCCCTCAAGTGCAGGATAAAGAACAGCAGCACCACAGCTTATTCTTTTACATGTTACACAGAGTACAGGATTTGCTATTCTGACACAGTAATAACACCTGACTGGCTGGATGTGTGTTGCAGGTTGGGTGAAATCCCTTGGAGCCGGTGGGGGTAACAGCTGCTTCCACTTAGGATCACTGTAAAGAAGTGATTTTCAATATGTAATAAAAGAGCTAAAACAACATTTATCTCCTCCACTAATGCTGGCATGCATTGTCAAAAATGCTCTTTCTGTGCCATACACCCAGGGAGTTGTGCTGCCTATTTTTGTGGGTTGGAAAATAAAACCGTTCCCCCCTCCATTCCCCGCTGTGGCTGTCCCGCGGTCCCGGGGCTGGGCTGGCGCCGGGGCTAACGCGCCCGTGGGGACCGCGTTGGGAACGGAGCCGACGGCAGGGCGGCGCCGGGGCTGCCCTGCGCTCACACGGCATGTGCCAGGAGCTGCCGGGGCTGCGGGCAATGGCACCGGGCGGGCCAGCGGCGGTGGCAGAGCAGCAGCAGCAGTGCGGAGCCAGGCGGGCCGTACCTGCAGC
>VYZS01013049.1:11708-22903 GCA_013400695.1 Neodrepanis coruscans | reverse complement strand
GGCCTGGTGGTTACCTGCAGCTATTCCCCGAGGTCCGAAGACCACATCTTTTCCTCTTTCAGCACTAAATCCCTCCTTGGGCTAACGAGAAGGGAGGGAGGGGTTTGCACTCGGTTTTTCTAATTTTCTTGAGTTTTTCCTTCAGTCAAAGCCGGGCAGAGGCTCGCGGCTAAAGGGATCCTCAGACCACGTGTTCCCTTCTAATTACCCCGGAGTCTCTCGGGGGGGGCCCAGAGAGAGACAAGCACTATCTCCGGAGCGCCCTTGTCCCAAAAACGGGCCCTGGGGAACTTAATTTGTTTGTCTGTTTGTACTTTATTTGTCGGGTTTTTGTGTTTGCGCAAAATAAATTGTGATATTTGTGTGTTTTCTTCATTTTGGGGTGTGTTTGTGACTTCTCTCAGAGTCTCTGGTCCAAAATCGCCGAATTTGTGGTAAAACCACCACACTTTACATACTGCTGGCAATGTGGTCAGGGTGGACTGGGAGAACTGATGTGACCCATAACCCTGTGGCACTGTAACTTTGATTAACTTCTGGGTAAGAGGACACATGTTCAGCCCCAAGTGGTCAGTGAGTTTCACCGTCAAATGTTTTGTAAGGATGCCTGTATCTGAGATGCCACCTTTGAGGAGGGAAGCAGCAAGGGTGCACCAGGCCTCAGGTTAGTGCATGCAGGGATAAGTATGCATGCACCTCAGGGAAAGATGACGTCACATCCTTTTAGGCTCTTTGCTGAATGGAAGTGGGCTTGGAGACATGACATGGGAACTTGGGATTTGAAGACCACTTGTCTTTTGTGTCTGTACACATCTGCTAACTTGGCAAGTTATAGTATGCTATTTTTCAGGGTTGTCTTCAGCAAGTCACAAACAATCTAAGATGTTCTTGGAAAACATTGATGAAAGCTCTCTGAAACAAGAGGAGGATGAGCCAGTGATAAAAGGTGTGATGTTGAACCTCATACCAACAGAAAATTTTTGCAAGGTCATAGTGGCCTGGGGATTGGAAGAAAGCAAATATTACCCAGTCAAAGGTCAAGTAGGAGGACCCAGGAAATTACCAGTCAGTCAGTCTCACCTCACTCTGAGGTCAGGCAGGTCAATCACTGGTCAGGCTAGGCTAGTGTTCACTTGGATCACTAAATGCTGGGTGACTAGGCCATTGTCAAAGCAATTTCATTGAGTCCTTCTGTAGGAGAATTTTGTTCCCTGGCTGGACAGTTTCTGCTGGAAACACCTGTAGTAGCCTGTCTACTTGGATGAACATCTAGGACTAGCTAGGGAGAAGACATCCCAGATGGTGATGTGGTACTAAAGGCAGTTTTCAAAGAATCTAGTGATCAAATCATGTCACATTAGTATGAAAAACTGTGAGCCTCCATCAGAATACTTGGAAGAAGGAGGGAGGTGTACCAAGGTGTATAGAAAAAAGGTCCAGTATGGTCCTGTCCTGCAAGCATTTTCGATTAATCATTGTGGGGAGGTGCCAAACAATTCATTGACTGCAAGAGAGTTATCTGACCTATTCAGCAAACTCTAAGGAATTATTACTTTCTTTATATTTATGCATTTATTTTAAAATGCTGTATTTGTTAAAAGTTAGGTCTGTGAACAATTTGCAATGAGAAAAAATGGTAGCTAAGTGAACAAATACTCCAGCACACCTTGTGTTTGTGTACTGAATTTCACAAACTGACTTCTCTGGAGGTTTTTGTAGTGCAGTGACCTAAGATATTGCAGAAATATTTGTAAGAGCAAAGCTTCACCTGCAATGTCTAAAAGCTGGGGACTACTTCTCATTTTTGTGTAGGCTGCTGGGACCTCATCTCAGCAGAGGCCTTGGGGCATGACTATAAATAACAACAGATGTAAATACAATTAGCTGTAAACTGTATACAACTCAGCTTTGTTAGGAAAAAACAAACACAACAACCAACAAGCAGCAAATTTACAATTACTGGGAGCAAAACTTAAAGGAGATTGTACTTTTTTAAGGTCTGCCTGGAAAATGTTGGGAATCAAAGAAGGTTTGGTGTCACCAGTATTTAATTTCCAATGATTTCATTCTGTATGAAATCATCTTCCACGATGGACACAGATGATCACCAGCTTCCTGTATATATTGTATGTTAGCTATGTGTTAGGCATGTGTGATTAGAGCTTGTGCACCTTGTGCACGTGTATCCTCTCTATTCCCATTTACTATATAAGTTTCCTTTCAGTTTAGAGCAGTGAACTGTGATCCTTGATAAAAATAATATAAGCATAAGAAATGAGAGATTAGAAGTACTTTGGTAATTTTAAAAATGCAAGGCCATTATTAACATTTAACAGCCATTGCTGGCAGTGTCATTTCTAAATGCTGCAATTGGCAAGTAAAAGGGAACTGTTAATTTTTGCAGTCATGGATGATGCAGATTCAAAGCCCTGTAACACATTCCAAACAGGAATCCATGATGTAAAGATCTTTGATCTGAGGACTGGAAGAATGCAAATGGCACCCAGTCAAAGAGCAAGAAGGAAGACCCAGGGAACAACCAGCAGTCAGCCTGATCTCTGTCTGAGGTCAGGCAGGTAAACACTTTCTAAGAACCTCCTAGATTGTTCATGCCTTGCTGTTGAAAAGCCACAGTGCACCATAACCTGTCATGGTAGCAGATGTGTACAGACACAAAGACAAGTGGTCTTCTAATTCCAAGTTCCCATGGTATGATGCCAAGCCTACTTCCACCCATCAGAGAACAAAAAAAGATGTCATGTGTGGTCTTTCCCTGAGATGCATGCATGAACATGTCCCTGCATGCACTAACCTGAGGCCTGGTGCACCCTTGCTGCTTCCCTCCTCAAAGGTGGCATCTCAGATACAGGCATCCACATAAAACATTAAGAGAATTTTACCCTAGATGACTAAGTTGCATTTCTATGAAGCAGATTAATTGAATATGTCCAGACTTAAACAAAAAATATTTGTAAGTTCAGCCAAGAATCAGGATTTCTCTGTTCGCAGGTAGGATTGTTGTTGTTTCATTGTTGTCTTCTTATTTTGTTTTGTGGTCACTATTAGCTCCAGAAATCCTGGAATATCTTAAATATTTTCTGTGAGTGTTTCAGCCTTTATTCATATATCTTCAGAGTCATGGCATGTCCCCAAAATAACATTGCCATTATCACGCCATGCCAAACCATATTGATTCACACAGTCAGCACTGGCCAGTTTTACTCCATTTGCTCCTCAGAAGAAGCTCTGCTGAACTATGTATGTTCAGTGCACAAACAGCTGTTAAGGAGTGGTTGAAATAAAGAATTTCAGTGAATAAAGGAAATTCCAGAGAACCTTTTACCATGATATGTTATGATTGCACTGTCCCTTTCCTCAAAGCATGTAATTTAGTGCAAAACTGTCATGGACTCTGCTGATAATATGTTAAAAAGTACTTAGAGTCATGTTCCAAGAGCATCATCATCAAGTTCCTCTCAACTTGATTATTCATCTTTTCCTCTTGTGCTCATGCAAATGTTGCCCCCACATAAGCCTTTCCACAGTGGTAAGCCTTTTGCAAACACTCTTCATATAAAGGTCTATGCAGAAAATTATTTGATATTTTTAAAAAAGATGATGTCATGTAAACCATTGTGTTAGGATGGAGCAAGACAGAGTGAGTCAGGAGGTATCCTTGACTCTAATGCTCCTCTAAATCTTCATAGAAAATGAGTACTGATTTTCAGTCTTTCACCTTAGACAGAGACCTGGTGGTTAATAAGATATTTCTGGAGATTCACATCAGTATTCAGCATTCATATTTCTGTACATCAATGCCTCTACCCACACCCAATTACCTTGGGCTGCTGCTGAGGTTAAAAAGAAATGTCCCTTTTCTCCTGTGATTTAAATGTCAATTCTGCTGTGAATATTTACTTACTCTTGAGTCTGTTTCCAGGATAAGGCTTTGCTTTTTCTGCATGTTGCAGTGGTTCTCAAACACCTGGTATACCTTCCTGGTAAAGAAATGCACTTTCAGTGCCAACTTCTCCTGCTACAGCAAATGCATCTGTTCAGAAAAGAAATGCTATCAGCAGGACAACAAGTGGCATATTGCAGCCAGTATTGGAAGGTTACAATAAGAGAAAGCATGAGAGAGAGAGGAGAAAAAATGGAAAAGAGGGCACCTAAACTGATGGAAAATACAATGGGAAACATTTTTTCCACTCCTATACTTACATGATGCTGGAATAAAGGTTCTGCCGACTTTGCAACACTGGGGTAGGGTACCGCCCTGGAAATGCATTGCCCATTGTACTGCTCTCTGTTTGCTTAGAAGGAATTCAGAAGGGATTTGCTTTCTCTTGTTTCATGAGCCCCACGCTTTCCACTGACCAAAGTGGATACGCACCAGCTGGCCATGTCCATCATCACCGCTGGGTGGGAGAATTCCTGATTATACTTAGATCCCTCAGACCCCACTCTGTCACTAGCCAAGAAGCACTGCTTGCGCACTGCTTCCGAAATGCAGCCAGCAGGGAGGCCTGCACGCCTTGCCTGAAGGAGCTGGATGCTTTCTGGATCAAACATGAATGACCTGCTGAAGGTGCCCCTGGTGTACCTCCTCACTCTGGCAGCCCACAGCTTGGCTGAGACACTCCTGAAAGGTTTGCTTGGAGGGTTTTTTGCCCTGCTCTTCTTCTGCGATGGGATGGTATCTCTGATAATGGGGGAGTAGAGGAGGATGGTGGTGGTGTGGTGTTTCCAAGAAAGACAAAAATGGTCTGCTTTGAATGGTCACTTCGCTGCTTTTAGAAGGAAAGCATATTTGTGTCTGGAATCAAAGGTTCTTCATCTATAAAGAACACACAGTCCTTTGTAATGGGCAGGGGGATCTTTGGGTCTAGTCACAGCAGGATGTATATTTCTCACATCAAAGGAAGCTCAGAAGAGTTAGTGGCTCATAATAGCCAATGCTGCAGAGCCCAAGATTTGGGTGATTGGCATGCCTGTATATGCTTATAAGTATATAAAACATCAAAAGAAGTGAATAGCTATAATGTCTTTACGAAGTGTGTGTATATAAATACAAATGTGCATTGTTTGTGTAGCTTATAACATAGAAGTTATTATGCCTTCTTCCTGTCTTATGTGCGTACAGGCACATGGACACATGTACACATATATAGCCATACATAGCCAACAAGACAAAGCCAAAAAGTTCTTTGTAGTTCTTTTGTAGCCAAAAGAACTGGAAGAAAAATATGTTTACAAGAGTCTCTGAGGTACCAAGTGCAACCATGGTCTTCTGGACATATTATCTGATAAAGCTGTGGACAACAATTTTTACTGCATGGTAATTGACCAAAGCCATTCAACACTTACTTGAAATGTTGCAGCTTCAGGAAAACACAACAAAATCTTAAGGATGCCAGTATTCACATGTTTACATTGCTGCTCTTGAAGGGCTGTATTTTTTTAATTGTTAGTGAGGTTGTTCTCAAAATTGAAAAAGAAATAACTTTTTCATAAAAACCTTCTGAAATAAAAAATGTTAATATTCTCCTAAGGCACTCAAATAAATTGGTGAACTCTAGTCTTTCTGAATGCTGTGGTTAAGACAGTGTTGGAGAAAGAAGAAAACCAGAGGACAAGGATATTTTTGTTGGGTTTTTTTTCTGGTATCACAGTGCAATGAACAGATTCATATCCTTTTCTAGAATATCACATCAGGTGGATGAACTGACTTGTTCTCTAAGAGAGGCTGAAAGTTGACTACAGTCCAGTGTTATCCTATAGAGGTTTTGCAGCAATAGCTGGAAACATAACTGAGCAGTCTTTGACCAGAGGAACTGCAGTTTCTCTAGGCATCTGCAATGCTGCAGGAGGAACTGGCTCTTCTTTCTACATTGATTTGTTTGCCTGGTTTGTCTGGTTTCGAAAGTGTGAGTCCAAATCTGAAGCCAAGCAATTTGGGAGCTCCTGGTGGGCTGTGGATAGAAAGAAATTTGGCTTTCTCATGGTCCCATGACATGTCTTGGGTCATTTTGCTATCTCAGGAAACTACAGCTGACATTCAAAAAAAAAGGCACCTGTGTGGGTTTACACACATGTAAATTAATTGATTTTATTTAAAACCACAGGGCTACCTTAAAAATGTGAGAAAGCCCAAATGGATGTGCATAGAAAGGCTTGGCTCCATTTCAGAATTCTTTTACGTGTCCACACACTTTTGGGATTTTATTTTTCCATGTTAAAACTTGATAATGAAGGCATCATAAGTTTGAGCCCATTCTGAAGAAAACATGGACTGACAGCAACCCCTGAGCTGTTTGGATGGCTTTTAAAAGCAAAAGCAAGAACCATTCAGCCATTTTTGGGCTCTGTTACCACTTCACAACAAAATGTCATCATGCTTCGCTTCTCACTGTGTCCACTTGGTTTTAACATCATAAAGGTAAAAAAGAACCTATGAGAAAATGCCACATCACTGTTGCTGTCACAGTTGCTCTTTGAGGGTGTAGAATTTGGGGAAGTGGCTCTAAAAAAGTTTCTTTTCATTTTACCATTATGATGTTGGTTTGGACAGTATAGTCTGTAAGTATGAGCCTTAATTCTGCCCAAAGTTCTGTCTGCTGGCTTTCAGGAGATACCAGATCAGACCAGGAACTGGCAATATTCTGTTATCCACTGAATTAAAGACACATTATAAAAGTGTTTAACTCTTAGTAGATAATTTATTTTATATATAAAACTGGCAGCCCTTGTTTTCCCAAAAGAATAAGATGCTGTCATTATACACGTTGGGTCTTGGAACAAATGTTACTTTACTTACTGTGAGAACAGATGTACTTATCCCATATAACAAGAGTTATACAACTGGTTGCTTTGAACTCTCATTACTGTAAAAATGTACATTGCTCAAGGTTAGAAAAGCATCCTTCCAGAGACAACAGCAATAAAAATACACTATATAAAATTAGGTTTCAAAGCTCTGGGGTTAATGGCATCAAAACGAAATAAACCCTGTCACAAAAGAGCAATGTCCCTTTTGAAGTAGACAGCATTAGCCATCGATGAGGGTTATTCTCCTAATAACCTTCAATAGCAAAAAAATGTAGGCTTTGTAGAAATCTTCTGTTTGATTTCACTGGCATAAGATTCTGGGGTGAAATACAGGTGATTTTTTCTATCTAATGTAACCCAAAATGACTGAACACATTGAAGTATGATACAATTTGAAGCAGTGATCTTAAACAATGAGTCTGTCACAGACTTGTTTTAGTTAAATTTTCTTTTCTTAGATATAGTTTTGAGATTTATAAAAGTACAGTCATTATTGGTAATCATGTACTCTGAAGTTATATAATCTAGAAGCATTTTGATTTTTACATAAACCTGATAGTGGAAGCTAATCCTTTCTTCCTCTAGCTTCACTCCAGCAGAACTCCAAAGGTATTCTAATTTTTAATCCCATGTAAATTGAAAAAGCATGAGGGTGCAGATTTTATATTATTCTCAGTCACTTAGATCTGAGTGTCTTCTATTTTGCTCTTTCCTTAGAGAGAGAAGGATATAGTTTATTTTTTTGTCTGAATTTAAATTTTATTGTACTAAGAAGGGCCAGCAGATACACAGCAGTTGGGATTTTCCTATGAAAAAAAATCCAGTGGGCCAGGTACTGCTACAGTCAGTGAGGTACGGGAAAGACTCCTGCATCTATTATACGTTTCCAAGATGGTATTTAAGAAATTAGTTTATCTCAGCCCAGTAATCAAAGAAATCCAATCCAACAAATGTGAATGTGTGTCCTTTGCAGCCATAGATTAAAAGCTATTCAAGTGTCTTTGGAGGCAGTGGCAGCAACACATACCATGAACAGGGAAAGCAATTTACTAGGCTTATGCTTTAATCCCTTCCAGCTGCAATTTGAGTCTTTTACCACAGTGATGTCAAATGTTTCTAAAGAATCATTCAAGTAATCACATACGATATGACAACAAGTCTGTTATAATAAGCATCAGACATAGTTATTAGACTTTTAACTCTTGTGCTACTTGGCTAGAAAATGTGAGACAAAGAGAACACATGCTAGTCATGACACAAATGTGAAAGACCTTTGTGACCTGAATGACCTTAGTGAACTTGGCTTTGAAAAATATAGTGCTATATAATAGGTTTGATTGCATTTTTTTTGTTAGTTGGTTTTGTTTGGTTGTTTGGTTGGTTTGGGTTTTTTTTGTTTGTTTTTTTTTAAGGATAAATAAATGAGTGGAACAAATCCTGCAATAATGATAAAGAAGCTCAAATCTCACACATTATTGACTCTGCCCACTCCAGGGCCAGGTCAGCTTGGCTTCACCTAGCATTCTGCTTTTTGCACTTCAGTCTATGCAGTGCCAGCTTTGCAGCAAGAGTACAGCCTCACCTGTGTCATTGCAATATGCCACCTGGTACTGTGAACCTCAGGGGAGAGGAGGGTTAGAAATAAAAGGTACACTGGGCTTGTTGTGGCTTAGTTTGCTCTGTTTTGTGACCCATGGCAAGACCACAAGGCAAAATGCCATTGAGTGCAGGGACACAAGTGCCTTCACCAAAGGTGTCTGGCAGTCTATGTGCCTCTCTTTTGGAGACACCATAAGGCTTTTTCATCTTCTTTTCCTTCACACAGCTCCCTTGATCAGCACTCCTCTGGAAACAGTGGATGCGCTGGTAGAGGATGTGGCCAAGTTTGTCTGCGTAGTGGAGTCATACCCTGAGCCGGAGATTACATGGACACGCAACAGCATTCCCATCAGGTAGGGAGGCAGCCCCAGCCCTCTCCAACATCTGCCAAAACAGGCAATGCTTTCCTTCATGATAAAGGAGATACCTGGAAAAACAAAAATAGGTCAGTGGCAGGGAAGAGGGTAGTGGATGTAATTATATGGGAACCTGTGCTCCTTATGGAGTAATAAGATCACCCAGTGGGTGCTCCTGCACCTTCATGCAGTTAAGTTTGAAAACAGTTTGTTTCTGCTGCAAACAATGCAGAGAGTTTTCTTTCCAGATTCAGAGAGTTGAATCTGCTCTGTTCCTCAGTTAATACATTTATGAAGTGGAAGGATGTTTTATAATATTGAAAAGGACTTTTGCAAGACTTATTACCTGTCCTGGAAACTTTGCATGGAAGAGGTCAAATTATGCTGTTCTTGTTTGCTTCTAATTCTGTATCTTACTCTAGGAAACTGGCTTGTCATTGTCACACTTACATTAACCACCAGGCATCAAGATGCTGAAG
This sequence comes from Neodrepanis coruscans, assembly GCA_013400695.1. NCBI lineage: Eukaryota > Metazoa > Chordata > Aves > Passeriformes > Philepittidae > Neodrepanis > Neodrepanis coruscans. The sequence continues at coordinate 13,641 of VYZS01013049.1, read as the reverse complement.
TAGAAGGCAGCCTTGGAAACATGTTACAGAAATTGTTATAATTGCTTTTGCTGTGTTGTCATAGACAGTTTTCTACAAATTAAATTGTACTTGATCTTCCAGCTTTGAAATTGCATTACATCTGCCACAAACTTTCACATCAGTTTCTCATTCTACGTTGCTGCTAATGACTCCTTCTATAAAGGAAAATTATGTATATTAATGCCTGTTCTCTACAAGAGATGTCCATGTTAGGCAGAGGGTTACCTGAAGCATGGTTCTTGCTATTGGGGTCAAGCCATTGGCTTGGGAGACTCCAAGTAAGTCATCAGCAGAAGGAGATCTTTCTGCTTGGAAGACCATTTTAGAATAAGAGAAAAGCAGAAAGTTACACATTCTGGCCTTCAGAAGTCTGAATTTCCATGGATATTGTTTCCAAATCAAGTAATCTTTCTCTCAATTCTTCCTCCATCAGTAACACCATGACTGCAAATCAAAGCTGGGAGAGGAAGCAATTCATGTAGGACCATGTCTACCTCTCTTCTGTAGTCTCTAAGATGGTCACTCTCTGAGTGTTCTAAGATAATATGAAAAACAGATCATTTGTGACCTCAGTCTCCAGTTCCAGAAGCCCAATGTACCTTTCTAAAAGCCATCCACTCTTCCTTTGAAATACAATGTCTTTTCCACAACATTGACCAAAAATCAAAATACTGATAGAAACATGTCTGCTGGTAAGGCCAGAGAGCTCAGGTGCTTCATTCCTTTACTGGGGTTTCTGGAGCAACAGCAGCAGCAGGTATTTCACTTTCACAAAGATTTATGGCATTAATATTCAGTACTGCTGGATACAAAAGCTCAGACCAAAGACAGTGAAATAGATAAATTGAATATATATCTGTTATTTTCCAAGATGAAAGCATTTGTACAATGGAAAGGGATCAGATTAGTGGGCTTTGTTTCTATAAAAAGAACCCATATAAATGTATTTCTGTGCTTTTGTGTGTATGACTCAAACATCAAAGGGCCTAGTTATTGCAATTAATTAATATCAATTATTTTGTTTAAAAAATTTTCTTCTCTTGCCAAGGTCCCAGCATCCTGAAACAGAGAGCTAGTCTAACTTTCAACTTCAATGGAAATAGGGCCAGGACAGAGAATATTGTTAGTAATAGTCTTCTGGGTGTGCCTTTCCTATTGCCATCAAAACCTGTACAAATAGACCACCATGTGCCCTGTGCCAAATGAAATTGTTACCTGTCGCTTCTTCCAGGACAGGGCTGCCCACAATGAGTCTTTCTCAGATAAAGAAGGAAATAGAATTAGCATGTCTTTTACACTATGGATGAGTTCATGACACTTTCTTTTCCTGTGGCAAAAAAGAGGAGTGAGATTGTACCAGTTTGAATGGCAGAAAGGGGTTAATTACCCTCAGAATCTGGACGAGAACTCGTTAGAGAATTAAATGTCACAGAATTTATTAAATTTAAACAGGAAGAGAAAAAAACAACTGGAAAATAAGATACAAATGTAGGGAAAACAAAGAGTGCCTGTTCCCTCCCTCCGTGGAAAAACCAACAGAAACCCAAATGAAAAACCAGCCCAGCCCCCTTTCTCCCGCGATTTCCCCCTCCCAAGGAAAGTTACTAAAAGATAAAAGAAAAAAAACACCTGTATCGCCGTAGGAAACAAATGGATTCTGCATCAAGGAAAATGGATGGAGGTTCGCTTTTTTTATTTTTTCCAGAGACGCCGTGTGGAGGAAAAAAAATGCAGTAGCAATTTTGTTCTCAATCCAAACCAAAGGAAAAAAAAAAAACAAAGCAGAAAATCTCCACTGAAAAGAACCTGGAATCACCTCTTAAAAAAGAAAAAAAAAAAAGAGAGAAAAAGCTTCTTCCCTGCCGCTGAAAAAAAAAAAAAAAAAACAAAAAAAAGGCCAACCATCCCGGAC
>VYZS01013047.1:24745-44702 GCA_013400695.1 Neodrepanis coruscans | reverse complement strand
AAAAAAAAAAAGGAAATGGAAGCAAGTTAAGGTGACATAAGAGAAATACAGAGACACTGTTCACCACTGTAGAGAAAAAATTGTGTGGCGAAGTGCAATTGAAGTAGGACAGAAGTGTGGGAGACAATAAAAAGAGCTTTTTAAGATCTAATAACAGCAAAAGGCAGTGCAGAAATGACATTGGCCAGTCACAGACACACAACAAAGACGTTCACTTCACAAATAGGGACACGGAAAAAGCAGAGATGTTTGAAGATTTCTTGCTTTGGAACCAAAGAACTGACACAAAGCTGTGCCACGGGAGGTGTATGCTGGAGGGTGGTTGGGCACTGGATGTGGAACAGATTCCCCAGGTAAGCGGTCACAGCACCAAGCCTGCCAGAGTTCAAGAAGCATTTGGACAATGCTCTCAGACAGATGGTGTGATTCTTGGGCTGTCCTGTGCGGGGCCAGGAGCTGGACTCAGTGATCTTTGTGGATCCCTTCCAACTCAGGATATTCTATGATTCTAAGATTCTATGAACAGTCACAACTAAGGATTAAGCAATGATGATAATTAAGCAAATGACAAATGAACAAGTTTACACACTGACTCAGTGAGATACAACACTAATGCTCAACAGACTTCCCACCCTCCATGGCAAGGTATCATTCCACGAATGGCCAATGAGCTCACAGTATGTCCACAAAATACCATCAGGCCATCCCTTCATCCTCCTCACTCAGTCCCCCTGTCCTACCACATTTGCGTTGATCTGCAACAACCCTTTTTTTTCCCAGCATAACATTTTGGTCAGGAAATCAAGCCAGAAAGAGAACCAGGTTAAAGCTGCATCTGAGAGACAGGTAATCTTTTGAAGAATGTGAGGACTGCAGCTCAAAGTTACTCCAAAACTGCAGTTGTGTCCTACATATCCTTCAATACCCGACTGAATCGCTTTGCATGCAGAAGGTGCTCTACTCTGACTCAGTGTCAGTACTCTTGCAGTGCTACTGCACTATAAAGATAAAATTGTATTATGTTTTAAATATAGCAGGTAGATTTAGTTTTTATAAAACAGTGACTGCCATCTTTCTAAATATTGTCTTTACTTCCAAGCTCTAATTAGAAGTAAGTACTAGGCTACATTACTGAGATTTTAGTCATTCTCTACAAGGTAAGGTAAAAGTTTCAGTTTGAATATGAGCAGGGAGAGACCAAAAGTCAGGATAGGCACTGAAGTTTTAGTTGCCTGTGAAAAGACATTCTTACTCTCACCAAACCAGTTTTTTGGGGGCTTTTTATGGTTCTGATTAAACAATTTTGCAAAGTAATAACATTGATGTTTGCACATATAACTTTCTTTTCTGCCTTCTGAGATATAACTGTTGATTTCAGTGTACAAACCAAGTTTATGCTAATGTATTAAGGAAAAGAAAGATATTTTATTTGTAAAATGCACGAGCAGAATTTCCAATGAAATTCTGACTCCAGACTCCTTATATTAGTGATGATGTGGGAATTGGAATAACATAGCTTGAATTTCAGATGGGCACGCTGTGTAGAGTGTTAGAAAAATCTTGCTTTACCTTTTTAAGTGAGCACATCTGATCTGGAAGCTTCAACAGAAAATAAATAGGGAGTGCGAAGACATCATTTCCACAGAAACACTTTTCCAACCATGCTTTATATGTTTGTTTTACAGACATGTTTTAGTTTCTTCTCTTTATTGTCTATTTTATTATGTGTCACTGTATTGTATTTTCTCATAATACTAAAGTTGTTCCATCTGTTTATGGAATATGAAGAAAAAAGGTAAGAAAGAAAGTCTGCAGCATACAACGCATATTCTACATTTTCTGTTCAACAAATTCCCTTATGTGTGGAACCATTGAGCATTTGCTACTCACAGAGACTGTAGGTACCAGGGCTGCAGACATACGTGTCAGGTGCTTCCTGTGTGCTGAGCTATGCAGTTGTACTGCCATGGTGGTAAGCCAGGACTACAATGTCTTTTCTTTCAGCAGTATTTATTAATTTTGTTTTATTACCACATTCATGTCAGATGTATTTTTGTTAAATCAGAACAGGATCAGAGCTGATTCCCAGCTACTTGCAACACACCGTGACAATGCATTCATTAAAGTCTTTGTTAGGACAATTAACTGGAATTTAGGAGATGTGTATTCTGACTCCAGTTAGCGCAGAAACATAATTAGTTCAAATGCAACTAATAAGACTTGTCAGAAGGCAAATTTTCAAGCATTTTTAGAAGCTTGCAAGCAGAAACTGAGACCTTGGGCATTTCCTGAGACAGAGAGCAACCACTCAGGGATTTATGTAGTCTAAAATTGGGACTTCTGTCCCAAACACCACTTTTTTCCTGCAAGTTCTACCTCTGTCTCAGTGTTATCAGCCTTGTGCAGACATTGCAACCATCTCAGATTGAATGAATGTGACTACCCCCATGCTCAGAACAGGTTTCTAAAACAGACAAAAGTTTTTCTGAATTACACCAACAATTAAAACCACTATGGCAATAGAAAAACTGCCCTTGTGTTTTTATTTTTATATTTAACATTTTGCGTATATTTCCAGTTCTCAAAGTCATATTTTTAAGAACTGCAATTTAAGAAAATATAAGTTTTCTATTTTTTGTCTCAGGACCTGACATAGGCTAGCCAGGTACCTGGCATTCTGAAAGATTTACTACTTTCTCTAAAATTAACTTCAATATTATGTTAGAAATACACAGCATAGCATAGGACCTCTGCTGGTTCATTTTCAATACTGCTTGAAAAATTCAGTCTCTTAGTTTTCACTGTTAATGCAGAAAACAAAAGCAAAACTATAGGATCCTTGTCAAGCATACAGTGTCAATGTGTAATGATTTCCACAGCATCTCAAGAGTCATTTGGACCCACTCCACCCGTTGTACCCAAGAGAGTCTGAGCTCCATATAGGGACACATATGTGGATACAAGTACTGCATGGAAGACCTGCCAAGAGTTTTGATACTGGATCATTGCTGAACTGTAAATATTGCAATTAAATTTTAATTTGTCAAGGAAAAAAAAAGGCATGCTGATATGCCATGTTTCAGATTAGAGTCCTTTTTAATCTATGAAAACAATAAGCCTAATTTTGTAAGAAGATTAATAGGACTAGAATCTGAGGCTAATACTTTAGAAGGGTGAATTTTGTTGAGGCACATGGGTTGAATTGGAAGTATTAAAAAAGTCATCTTGAGAACAGTAAGATTTAATGGCTAGTGATGTATTGCTCTGCATCAGATGCTGACGGCTACAATTTTAGTTTCATTTTAATTTTCTGCTACCAATATGCTGATCTCAGCAAATGAATTTGCTGCTTGAAGAAATAAACTCCCATTAGGATCACCATTTTAAGAGAGCAGCAACCGCATATTCCTGTATTGTTATATCATAGAGTCACTACAGTGTAGTTAATTCAATAATTTAGAAGTATATGGGAGGGCAGGAGAAGAAGAGGATCTCAGTGCCCCCATTTATCTATCTCAATTACTCTTACTCTCCCTATTTCCTTTTGGAAAACAAATTACTTGCTCAAGGGCACCTAGACCTGGCTCCCTGTGGTAACAACGAATAAACACTTAAAATGTCAGCTAGAAGAATCACAGAAGACTTTGCTTTTTAATGCAAGTTGAAGCTTGGAACCCCCTGAGGAGGTCTGCATCAAAAACTTCTATTCATCTCAAGTTGCCTGGACAAGGATTAAGGCTGAGATGTTGCATAAATGCGGAGATTCTACCTTCAGTATTTAAAGTGGAGCTTAGTCCTTTCAAGTATCTCATTAAGTGACCTTATTTTTCAGATTGCTGAGGACAGAAGTTTTACAGCAGAGCTTCACTTGAACACTCTGAAGAGTCTCCACAGCGAAACACAGAGCTCATGCTAAAACATGTAATATGATGACCTCCTAATAAAGTTATTTTACCTCCTAAAAGTGATGTTAAAGCAGCATGCTAGAAGACTTCGGTTGTTCAGGCAAATAATAATGAACTTAACCAATGCATCTTTCTAATGGTTTTGCTTTTTTACCTCAAAAGTAATGAATATTCCCCATTTCTAATTCCATATAACACAACAGATACTGTTTCTAGACCAAATTTTAAAATGGAAATGTAAGGAAATAATTTTGTCTGACATACATAACATGAAAAAGCCACAAGATAAAACTAGTAACTACTGGCATTTGCCTTATTCATTTCAATATGAAAAGGAAGGACAACAAAATATATACTGACTGCACCAACCAACCCATGCAAATTTCTAGGGATTTAAAGGTGAATGATATACCATTCAAAGTAAGTCCAAATTTATCAAAGAATGCGGTCGTACACTACCAACATTCCAACATTACACTACCAACCATTCACTATGTGTGTAAGAAGATTTCACACTTTTTCTACAGAGCACAGAATAAGAGCATTGAGCCCTTTTCAGCACAGGTCAGTTGGTTCTGCTGCTGTTCTAAAACCCACAGTATTAGCAGAGACTGACTATATATAAACAAACTACACAAACCAACAAATGAAAGAATTGACTAGATGAGTGTTGTCAGTCTGGTTTGGTTTGTTAATTTTTCAGAAGGAAGCAAACTTAATCACTGTGCCCATATGAACTTTAACATTGACCTTTATGTACACAAGAGATACCACGTTCATTTGCACTTCTTTTAATCTCAAATACCATCACAAGACAATATCCAAAACACAAGCTCCTCCAAACTCTGAAACTGAAGTATAAGTTCCAAAAGACTCATTAACATGTAATTATATATATATGCAAGGTACTACACAGAATGTCCACTAGACCTATCACAAAAATTTTTTCCAGATTCATTCCTGCACCAATTACATTTATTCTTTCTGTGATTTCTCTCAAAATTGACTTAATGGTGCAATAATCTTCATTAGCAAACAGCTAATATAAAGAATATATATCATATAATAATATAAAATAATAAACTATTATAGCTGAGTAGTAGAGTAGTAGAAAAGACCACTAGCTCATATATATTTGAATATAAAAACATTTTACTGATGTTTTATTCAATTTTATTTCCTGGGAATATACTTCTTGTCATCATGGACACTTTGATTAAGTAACAGTGTGTTAAAACTTTCCTATGTGTTTCTAACCCTCCATTATTTATGTAGCTTTTGTATTAGCTGACACAAATACATCTTACTTCCAGCACTCAGGACAGATGTTCTACTGGATCAAATTCTATCCAGTCCATATGGATTTCCATCACATTCTATTGCCAACAAACCATTGCTCTGTAGCTTAAGGGCTCAAAAATGCATATCAACCATCTCATTATGTGATACACTTTCTGGCCCAGTGGTTATATCTCCATAAATACTTCACGCAGTGATCATAGCAGCTGCTCATTATGGGTTTTGAGTTTTACAGAAATTTTAGTTATAAGTCTCCACAGTGTTCCAAGCAGTTTTATGTTTGTTCTTTTAATTAAAAAGGGGAGGGAGAAATAGCAAAGTTTCTTTTCTCAATTAATGCATGCAGCCTCCAGCAACAGATATCTTACCTGCTACAAGCACCCCTGCACACAAAAAAAAGGAAAAAAAAGGAAAAAAGAAAGGAAAAAAACCCAAACCAGAAAAAAAGCCACAACGCAATCATGCATAATAAAGAATATAAAAAATATAAAGCTGTCACATTAGTAAGTGGAACTGCTTTTTAACAACATTGTGTACTCCACATATATGTATCATTCCAAATGCATCCATTATAGGAATCCTCTTAGAACAGTAAGATTTTGAATTGACTCACAAATGCTTTAAAATTACTTTAAATCAAGTACATGATAAGCACATCAGTCACAATATACAGGTTCAAAAGGAAAACAAACTTAGCACTTGATTAAAGCACTAAAACTTGATTAAGTTTTTGCCTATCTTGCCTGCTTAGTCTTCTGGTACATGACTGTTGCAATCTGGAGTTCTTTTACACATCATTTTTCATAGCATGTTTTTCTCCAGTAGGTGACTTAACACGGAGTTGTTTGAGTGTAATGCAGGAAATCCCAGAAAACACATATTGTTTGCTTTACACACATAATCCCATCTGTTTTTCAGTTTGCATCTGTAAACAGCTCTACAGCCTGGGGGAGGAGGGGCTTGAGAACGGTTTGGTGGAAAGAGACTTGGAGGTGCTGGTCAACAGCAACTGAACATGAGCCAGCAGTGTGCCCAGGTGGTAAAGAAGGCCAATGGCATCCTGGCCCGGATCAGGAATAGTGTGTCCAGAAGGACCAGGGAAGTCATTGTTCTCCTGTACTCAGCACTGGTTAGGACACATCTTGAGTGCTGTGTCCAGTTCTGGGTCCTCACTTTGAAAAGAATATTGAGGTGCTGAAGCGCATCCAGCAAAAGGCAACAAGGCTAATGAAAGGGCTAGAAAACCTATCTTATGATGAAGGGCTGAGGAAGCTGGGTTTGTTTGGTCTTAGGAGGAGATTGAGGGGGAACCTCACTGCTCTCTACAACTACCTGAAAGGAGGTTGTAGTGAGGTGGGGTCACTCTCTTCTGCTGTGCCTGCTGTGAGATGACCAGAGGAAATAGCCTCAAGCTGAGACAGGAGAGATTCAGATTAGATATTAGAAACCTTTTCACTGTTAGGGTGGTCAGGCATTGGAATAGGTTGCCCAGGGAGATGGTACAGTCACCATCACCGGAGATGTTCAAGAGCAGAATTAAATAATAAGAAACTGTCGTGGTTTTACTACTAGGAAGCATGGTACTGACAAGAGAGGTCTGAGAGAAGACACACACACCCCAAAAAAAGAAAACACACAAGTAACAAGGTTTATTTCACAGACACAGAAAACCGACAATAAAACACAGACAAATTAAGCTCTCCCAGACCCCACGTCTGGATGGGAAAAGCTCTAGGATAGCGCCGGGTTTTCTGTTGGGGCTCCTGAAGAGGCGTCGGGATAATTAGAGAAGGACCACGACCTCAGTTCTTCCAGGTCCCGCAGCNCGGCAACGTCAGCGGCCTGGGGGTGCAGCGGGAGCAGCCCCCCCCGCCCACCACAGCCTGGGGGCGTGGTGGCCCCACCCCCCGCCCGCCAGAGGGTGGGGGCGGAACGGCTTTAGATTCAACCTACAACAGAAACTAAATAAAATATCTATTTAACTATTCCCATAACAGTAGCTTCAGTTTTTTTGAAATGTCCAATAGAGATTTTTAACAAAAAAAGCAAGGTAAAAAGAGTGCTTTTTGTACTCTATCAATAAAAAATTCTAATTCAAAAAGCGTCAGAACTGTCAGAACAAGAAGCGTTTGAACTGTCCCATGACAGTTCAAATATTCAAGAAAACAGAAATGCCCCAAAATAAGTCCTACTGAAAAATGCAGTAAGGTCCATAACATAGGATAGTCTTATTACTACAGCAACTGAATTAATAATATCTAATTGCTTTTGCATTTTTTTTTTCCCATAGCTTTGTCTTTCCTTTGGGCTTCATGCTTTAAACAAGAGTACCCGTCTTCCTGAAAGTGTGAATATGATGAGAAAAACATTTCATAGTAGAAACTACTGCCCCAGAAGGTCTGATTAACTTATATCCCTTTCCTTACAAGAATTTATGCATCTGCTTAGCTTGACATTTATGGACACTCTGAGGGAACTGCTCACATGATTGAAATTAAACACTTGCTGACAGAGTGGTGGAAATAAACAGGCAAGACCTTCTTCACCTATTCCAATAAACAAGGTGTGTGTACAAGAGAGAGTTCTTCAACAGTAAGCACTAACTTACAGTAAAAGTGGTACCTGTATGAAGTCAGAGACCTGTGAAACTAGAAGATTTTTAAGCAAAAAGATATTTACCTGGATTACTCTCATTATTAGTTACTGCAGGTTTAAAGCAGAAAATGTCATTTTCTTCATCCACTTCTTAAGGAACCATCAGCAATCATGAAGTTGCTTCCCAGTGCAATCCCACTGGACATCTAAAAAGGGCATTTATTCCTCCAGGTCTGTATTCCATCTCCTGGTTGACCTCTGGCTGTAAATAAAGGCAGATGACTGACTTATAGCTTTCTCCATTGAATGGCACTCACCACTCTGTTCTAATGCAGTTTTATGAACTTTTCTTTCAGTTTCACAGATTTGCATCTTCTCTAATCATATTTGGTACCACCAAAAAATTCTCAAGAAGGACATGGAAGACATTTTAAGCTAGGAGGGAACTGACAATAATAGATCACATTTGTCTTATCATTTTAGATCAAATTAAAGAGATTCCTCATTGATGTGGTATATCATATGATGGGGCACCCCTAATAAAACAGAGCCATGCTCAAGAGAATGTTGTTAAAATCCTAGCTGGAAAGGAAACATTGGCATATTATCTTTTAAGGAAAAAAAAACACACAGACTACAAAAAGTATACTAGTTATGCATATTGCAGACCCAGCCCTGCAAAAGGGCAAATAATTTTTACAGCATCAGAAAGTAAACCTCTTTAAATTGCACATAATGTTTTCTTTTTGGCTGGACTAGAGTTAATTTTCTTCACAGTAGCTGGAATGGGGTGATGCTTTGGATGCGTACTAAAAACAGTTTTGATGGATAATTTTTTTTAATGGATATTTTAGTTATTGCTGAGCAGGACTTGCACAAAGCCAAGGGCTTTTCTTTCACTCCACCAGTGAGCAGACAGCTGGGACAGGTGACGCCAAATGACCAAAGAGATATTCCAGGCCATAGAATGTCATGCTCAGCACATAAAGCTGAGGGAAGAAGAAGAAAGAGAGGAATGTTTGGAGTGATGGTATTTCTTTTTCCAAGTCACCATTACATGTGATGAAGCCCTGTTTTGCTAGAAATGGCTGAACACCTTTCTGCTCGTGGGAAGGAGCAAATGAATCTCTTGTTTTGCTTTGCTTGTTTGCTTTACTTATTACACTGTATTTATCTTACTGCAGAAGTTTTTTTTCACTTTAACTCTTCGAGTTCTTTCCACCATGCCACCAGCACTGAGTAAAAAAGCAGCACTGTAGGCCTTAGTTGCTAGTTGGGGTTAAGCCACAACACCTACCACATACTGCAGTGTTAACACTACCACATTTGTTTCCAAGGTTTGTTTGCAGAAGATTATGTCCCTATATACTAGACCACTATATGTCCTTTTGTTCTGGTAGGCAGAAAAAAACTCATTTACAGACCTCTTCAAATGCAGGTCATTAACCTTGACTAAAATGAAATACAATAGCAATGTAATCTTCTTCATCTCCTGTACGAATTTCCCTGTGTCACGTTTTCAGCCTGCATTTGTTTTGTCTCATTTCATGTCTCCTGACAAAGCTGGTTTAGTATTTGCCAATATCCTGCTGGAAGCCCTTCAGTTCGCTTACTGCAGGTAATTACTTCAGTGTTTTGGAGCCTCCATTATCTGTAGCCTGACAGTTTGCCATTCAAAGGAATGGCAACAGATGCTTGAGAAATGCAAAGTGCAAAGGTGGAGATGTGGAATTTGCAGGAATTAATCAGCAGGTTTTTACTAATCTATGACACTAATCTATGAAATCAATCTCTACATTTAGCCAATTAAAATATGACAAGCAAGACATTTTTAAACATGACTAAATAAGAAAAACAATTCTGAAAAGCAGTCATTTTCTCCCACCAGGTTGTATTTCTGTCATAGCTCGGTCACTCTTAGGTTTACGGGTTACCAAATCCTTTCAATTTTGTGACATAAAATTCCTCCAGCTGGATACATAGTAAATGCATCAAATATCGAACAATTGTCTTGTAATTTGTCTAAGCACCCTGATTCCCTTAAATAAATAGTANTCTGTTCTAATGCAGTTTTATGAACTTTTCTTTCAGTTTCACAGATTTGCATCTTCTCTAATCATATTTGGTACCACCAAAAAATTCTCAAGAAGGACATGGAAGACATTTTAAGCTAGGAGGGAACTGACAATAATAGATCACATTTGTCTTATCATTTTAGATCAAATTAAAGAGATTCCTCATTGATGTGGTATATCATATGATGGGGCACCCCTAATAAAACAGAGCCATGCTCAAGAGAATGTTGTTAAAATCCTAGCTGGAAAGGAAACATTGGCATATTATCTTTTAAGGAAAAAAAAACACACAGACTACAAAAAGTATACTAGTTATGCATATTGCAGACCCAGCCCTGCAAAAGGGCAAATAATTTTTACAGCATCAGAAAGTAAACCTCTTTAAATTGCACATAATGTTTTCTTTTTGGCTGGACTAGAGTTAATTTTCTTCACAGTAGCTGGAATGGGGTGATGCTTTGGATGCGTACTAAAAACAGTTTTGATGGATAATTTTTTTTAATGGATATTTTAGTTATTGCTGAGCAGGACTTGCACAAAGCCAAGGGCTTTTCTTTCACTCCACCAGTGAGCAGACAGCTGGGACAGGTGACGCCAAATGACCAAAGAGATATTCCAGGCCATAGAATGTCATGCTCAGCACATAAAGCTGAGGGAAGAAGAAGAAAGAGAGGAATGTTTGGAGTGATGGTATTTCTTTTTCCAAGTCACCATTACATGTGATGAAGCCCTGTTTTGCTAGAAATGGCTGAACACCTTTCTGCTCGTGGGAAGGAGCAAATGAATCTCTTGTTTTGCTTTGCTTGTTTGCTTTACTTATTACACTGTATTTATCTTACTGCAGAAGTTTTTTTTCACTTTAACTCTTCGAGTTCTTTCCACCATGCCACCAGCACTGAGTAAAAAAGCAGCACTGTAGGCCTTAGTTGCTAGTTGGGGTTAAGCCACAACACCTACCACATACTGCAGTGTTAACACTACCACATTTGTTTCCAAGGTTTGTTTGCAGAAGATTATGTCCCTATATACTAGACCACTATATGTCCTTTTGTTCTGGTAGGCAGAAAAAAACTCATTTACAGACCTCTTCAAATGCAGGTCATTAACCTTGACTAAAATGAAATACAATAGCAATGTAATCTTCTTCATCTCCTGTACGAATTTCCCTGTGTCACGTTTTCAGCCTGCATTTGTTTTGTCTCATTTCATGTCTCCTGACAAAGCTGGTTTAGTATTTGCCAATATCCTGCTGGAAGCCCTTCAGTTCGCTTACTGCAGGTAATTACTTCAGTGTTTTGGAGCCTCCATTATCTGTAGCCTGACAGTTTGCCATTCAAAGGAATGGCAACAGATGCTTGAGAAATGCAAAGTGCAAAGGTGGAGATGTGGAATTTGCAGGAATTAATCAGCAGGTTTTTACTAATCTATGACACTAATCTATGAAATCAATCTCTACATTTAGCCAATTAAAATATGACAAGCAAGACATTTTTAAACATGACTAAATAAGAAAAACAATTCTGAAAAGCAGTCATTTTCTCCCACCAGGTTGTATTTCTGTCATAGCTCGGTCACTCTTAGGTTTACGGGTTACCAAATCCTTTCAATTTTGTGACATAAAATTCCTCCAGCTGGATACATAGTAAATGCATCAAATATCGAACAATTGTCTTGTAATTTGTCTAAGCACCCTGATTCCCTTAAATAAATAGTACCTTCATGATTTCAGATCAACTGACTCTACTTCATGATTTTCTTTCCAAACAAGTTAAGTATTTCCTTAATTTTGTATTTTTAAAGACAATCTCAGAGCAAAATCCTGGGGGCAAACAGGTCTCTATCTAGCCTAGCCATTCTTTTGAACTTCCTGAATAATTTGGAGGGAATCATGATCTCCATACTCAGCTTAGATGTGATTTTTCTAGTTTATAGTTCACCTCTGCTCAAGAGCTCTATTTCATACTAAAAATTTACATATTCAAGCTGAATGCTCCAAGATTAATAATGATCAGATAAAAACTTCATATATGCCACTGGCACTTCCATTCTGGGCATTTACTAAGGTATTCAGCAGACTAAAGAGGAGCAGTGTTTTAAACCAGTTGCCAACACTCCCATTACAGATTTGGAAAGGCATACATATTAGTAGGCTGCCTCAGTTCATAAGACCCACTCCTCTGGGTGTATTTTCCATGAAAGCAGGAAACAAATAATTTATGTAAGCTTTTTTTGCATAATTTACTACTGAGATACAAGACTAATTATCATCCTCTGTATATTTGTAAAGTATTTTTAATCTAACATTGATATTTTTCCCTGATGATTTCTGTCCTTCAAGAAAAAAAACTTCACAGGAACCCATACAAAAATAAAGTGTGCTTCACAGATATGTCATAAAAATAAATCATAAACAGGCATATTGATGTATTTACCACAAAAATAAAGTCAGTATCACTGCAAAAACAGAAATCAAGCGGACAAAAGGCACCAATCACACTTCCATTAACAGAGTATTTTTGCAAAAGCTGCATATTTTCTGCTCTGTGCTCTAAAGACTTCTAATGTTCCACACAATAAGTAAAAAAACTGGCTATTTTTCAGCAGAAACAGAGTCATCTGCTGGGTGAAAAACAAAAAGCACCTAAACACCCCCCAAAAAAACACAAAAAAACAACAAATAACAACAACAAAATCCCCATCCCTGTCATATGTAAAATCATAACTGTACGTTCTGTTACTGTAACAAAAGATTAAATCAGTATTTCAGACTTACTCACTGCTAGAAATACTACTCAATCCATAATCCTTCTGATTTTCAGACTTAAGAGATGGGTTTTTTCAGTAGTTTTCTTACATTTGCTTACCTGTATATACCTGTAACACGTTTTGGACCAGGAAGCCACGCAAGTCCTACTGTCATCATCTTAGTCATGGTCAGCAACTGAACTTCCAACATGTACAGACAGCTAATAAGCTGCAGTATTCCTAAGGCTAACATGTTTCTGCCCACAATCTGTCACTGGATATACTTTTGTATGCTCTGTTTACTACGAACACAATTCAGGTCATTTTGTTCAGGTACTTGTAATCATGTGCAAACAGACTCACAAACCAGGTATGTATACAAAATATTACTATATNAAAAAAAAACACAAAACAAATAAAGTTTAGAAGATCAGAAGTTTAGTGTCAACTGTCACTCCTTTGTAATACTCATGGAATCATACAGATTTACTGAGCAGGGACCCCAATAAAGTTCTGGAGAATTCATTTGCACTAGACCTTCTGGGAAATTTACTTAGGTTTAAAAGCTTACTTCTGTTCCACAGATGAATCAGAATTTTTTTCTACTATAACATTTTGTTGGACAGCCTTGTTTGTACTAGGATGTTTCTAAAAATAATCATGCTAGGTGGAAGATGCAACTTCCAAAGCATTTTAAATGGGCGTTTTTGGACAATACTTGAAACTCTGTATTGAAATTCTATAAAAGCTGTGGTAGTTCATAAAACCTAAAAAATATTAGTCCATGAATTTAGCAGTCCAAGCAGTTTAGAGTTAGGGTTAGAGCATGTACAAATAAAGTAAGACTCTCAGCTTCCATTTGAAATGTTTTATCATGGCGAGCATGAAAATATCACCCAGTGAGACATACAGAGTATTAGCTGCTAAATGTTGTTTAAAATGAGACACAAGCTAATATTTAAAAACAAAACAAAAAAAAAAGAAAACCCAACAAAGCCAAAAAAGAAAAAGAAACAAAAAAACACTGCTCAGGAATAGACAGGTCTTCCCTTGTAAGAACATGTATAGAGGATACAAGTCACCTGGTGAGTGGGACAAAGGACACACTGGGAAGCATCTCACAAAACCACTTAGGTAAGAAGGGAACACTTGAGGCCACCTAGTCCACACTCACTACTCAAGGAAGGTCAGCCAGAACAAAATATTCAGGATCAGGTCCATTTAGATTTCAAACATCTCCAAGAATGAACTCCACAGATTCCTGAGCAACTTGCTCCAATGTCAGGTGTTTCACTTTGTGTCCACTGCCTCTTGTCCAGACAGCCAGGAAAGCCTGCTTTCCACCCCTTTAAGCCTCAGTACCCCCCTGAGCTGAATCTTCTGCTGGCTCAAAAGATCTTCCCCAGCTCCCTCAGTATGAGTGATGTTCCCATCCTCCATCTGTCCCTGTAACCATGAACTACACCCACTGCAGTAAGTCTTGTAACAGCCTTGTTCTGGAAAGCCCAGAACTGGATCCAGCACTCCAGATCTAGTCTCATCAGCACTGAGTAAGGGACAGGATCACCTCCCTCCACCTGCTGCCAGTGCTTTGCCCAATGCAGAAGGCGGCACTACTGGCCTTTTTTGCAGGACTATATTGCTGCTTTTTGGTTAGTTTGTCTTCTCTGAAGAGCTGCTTTGTAACTCGGTGGTCCCCTGCAGTTTACTGGTGATGGGGTTATTTTATCCCAAGTGCAGGCTTTTGTACTTCCCTTGTTGAAATTTGTGAGGTTCCTGTTTGCCCATTTCTCAATCTTTAAACGTCCTTCTGGAAACGGCAGCAACCATCTGTCTATCAGCCACTTCTTCACAGCACAATCTATTCTGTTATCCAGGTCATTAAAGCAGAGGTTGAACCACAATGGCCCCAATATTGATCTGTGGGGTTCAGCACTAGTGACTTGACTCAAATAAGACTCCCTGCTTTGACACTTCAACACAGTTAGTGGTGCAGTTTTTAATTTACCCTCCCTGTCCAGCTAAGTGAAACACACTTGCCTGTGATGTTTACTTTGTAAAACCCTTGACAACTACTTCCCTCAATTATCTGTTGAATTATCTATTAATTTAACATCGCTATGACACAAGGTAAATCAGTAAACTTCTGTTTGGCATGTCTTCTAGTCATTGTGCTACTCCTCCTAAATTTGCAAGAGTAATCTTTAACAAGTCATAGCCTAGATTATAAATTACAACAGCAAGGCTTCCTTTCTTCTCCACCCAAATAATCACTCCAGTAACAGTGCTGAGAAATCCTTAAAAGGGGAAACTCTTGCTGCTCTGCCCCACAAGTCTTGTAATCTGTGCAGTCATACTAAGCAGCAGAAACTCTAAACTATGATCTTAGTCTACGGAAGTGAAGCAAGTTCACCAACTGAACCTCCCTCAAGAGACATCAAGTCTTGTGCCTTCACAGGGTGTAGTTGATTTTATTTCCTGAGTAGTTATATACAAATAGTTATAGCGGATCTTCTTGAGTTGCATACTTAACCTAATTTAAAGAATTAGATAAAATATGAGCCATATGACATAACCACTTTTTGTATCACTTTCTTAGAAATCTTCATAGAGTCAATGAGTACAGTCCTTGCAATTCAATGAAGAAGGCACACACAGCTACATAAGAGTGACATGCACAATCAGTACAAGAGTAAGAAGTGTTTATTAACAAATTAAAACAAGCACAGGGGAAATCTGACTCATTAAAAATTTTCTGTAAACATTGAACAATATTTCAGTAGCAGGCAATATAGTCTATTAAGAGTGGCTAACCTGTATACCCTTGTATACAATTTCTTCTGTGCTATATAAATATGCCTTTAATACCATGACTTGTATTAAGTCAAAAAAGAACAACTGAAGCTTTATTTTTCTACTTCTGATGTTTCTATACACAGTCTTGCTAGCCTTCAGCACTGCTCCTTGGAGCTGAGAAACCTAGAGCTCAGTCATTTGGAACGACAGAGCATACATAGAAGGAGTAAGAACATAGGTTTTATTTTCAAATTTTATGGAAACATTATAACAACACAAATAAAGCAGCTGGAGAGCAACTTTCTGCTATATATTGCAGCTCAGAAATCAATGAAATTAAAAAATCAATTAAAAATATTTTGATTTACAACCCAGCTATCCTAACTATTTACATTTTCCTACAAATACTACAAAGTGAACTTATGCCATAAAGTAACGTGTAAATAAGGTAACATGTAAATACATTTTTAAAACATGGCCAAAATCCCACATTCCCAAGTGTCTCTAAAGACAAAATCCCCAAAGGCACTAGCCTAGATTATGTGCACGTTGAAAGAAGTCCTTTTTAAACATACATAGTTCCCTTTAATATACCAAGTTGCCTCTCCCACTACAGTAATAGTTAAGGGTAAATGGGGCTCAGTCAGGTTTTTTCCTGCTTTATGGTCAGAGCATTCCAGCTTGTTTCAATTAGGTTACACACTAGACTTTTAAAATTACACTAAAAATTTAAGTTATCATTTCTGTGAATATACACAATGAAATTTAAAACAATGTTTAGCAAATTGGACAACAATACACATTCTCAAGTATTTTAAATTGTTCAATTGTTGAATATGATCTTTTCTATTTAGGCAATGGTGTACAAGAAGTTTGGTACAAGTATTGTAAAAGTGGTTATTCTTATTGGTTTCTTTCAAAAGTCCCTGATTTGCTTATAATTTATGTATGTGTTGCAGACATTTCTGATTCCTGTTGCAACACAGCTTTACTCAGTGCTGGAGGTTTGTACAAATACACTGCCAAGAACCAGAAGAGGACTGTGACGCTTTTGCAAGAAGCACCTGAAAGCAAAGAATAGAAGAATCCTTAGGACATTCAACATCAGTAGAAGAAAGTGTTTCAGTCATTTACAAAATTTGATAGGATGAGTTACACGATAAAACTCTGAAATTCTCTGAGAAGAATAGGTAGAGGCACTCTTCAAACCAAATTTAGACCCCTCACCTCCTTACCAGTTTCTGACTTCAGCAGGCATTGTCTTTGCTTTAGTTTTGTATTTCTTCACACTATTTTAGCCTGAAGTACAATTCTTTGTATCTTATTTCAGTACTGTCGTTCACTGTATCAATATTCTCTTTTCCACAAATTAAAACTTCCCACATAGATGCCTGTGAAGTATCCTCTCATCAGCTACCTTAACATGACATGTTTGTGCAGGTTACAGGTGTTTGTGCATCTTGAAGGGCCAAGGACAGCAGAAAACAGGAGGAATTGTATTTTATCATAAATAAAACCTCAAGTTGTGACTATTGCTTTTTGAGTTTCAGGATCAGACGTTATCACTTAAGTTCATAAAACTGTAAACGCCAACTTCTAGAAGACAGGACAACAGCAGTTATCACAGATGCAAGCTTAGCCTGCCTTCTCTCCCACAGGTATACACACCGCACATACTTGAAGGAAACAGATTGTTAAGACAAGTTGGTAACTTGACAAGTGTTTGGAGATGTTTTTGAGAACTCTATACAATTTAGGGAAAAGAACTGAAATATGACAAGAGGAAGAAAGCTCCTCAGACCTTAAACTGCCACACACCAACTCAGGTAATTACAGAATAGTTTGGAAGGGAACCTAGAGATCATCTTATTCCAACTCCCTGCTATGGGGAGGGCGTCCTCCCTCTAGACCAGTTTACCCAGAGCCCCATCCAGCCTGGCCTCAAACACTTCCAAGGACGGGCATTCACAACTTGTCTTAGCAACCTGCTCCAGTGCCTGGTCACCCTCTTAGTAAAGAGTTTCTTCCTAATATTTAACCTAAACCCACCCTCTGTGAGTTTAAATCCATCACCTGTTCCTCCATCACTACACTCCCCAATAAAGAGCCCCTCTCTATCTTTCTTGCAGACTTCCCTTCAGGTACTGAAAGGCTGCAGTAAGGTCACCTTGCAGGCTTCCCTCTTCCAGGCTGACAAATCCCAATTCTCTATGCCTGTTCTTTATAGGAGAGCTACTCCATCCTTCTAATCATCCTTATGTCCCTAATCATCTTCCTCAGCCGTGAAGCCAGACTGAAATGTGTGCCAGTCCCTTAAATTTCAGTAAATATAGTGTGACAATGAAGGAAGACCAAGGAGCAGAAGAACTCTTTCATACTATTATTTGAACGGTTTTCTAAGTAACCTTTGAAGAATAACTTAATGGTCTTTCTCCTTCTATAATATTTTGCTTTTCCCTATTTTTGAAAAAAAATCCTAAGATACTGCTGCTAAAAATTAGAAGTGTAAGGTTCTATTTTAAAGTAATTAACATCTAGCAGTCAGGGTCAGTATATCTATTACCTTGTACATATACTTAGTACAAGTAATTGACTTACTTATGCCCATCAGCAGATAAGCCATTTTTTCATTGTCATATACCCAGCAGGCTCCCTTAGTCTCACATTCATCAATATCCCACAGAGTACAGGTGTTGTCTATAGCAACACCATAGAAAATTGGTCCAGGAATAGTACCTAAAAAACATGTTAGAATGTTTGAGTTATGCAGAGTAGTCATACCTACTCCTCACGCACAAAGTGAAATGCCAAACTGGTAGAGAAGATAAAATGGAAAAACCTATCAATAAAGGTAACATTTTAAATAAAGTCATACAGCTCATATTAGATAGCAAGAGTCCACCTAACTTTGCTCTCAATTAATATGCATTGAGTGTCAGTTTATTCTTTATACAACTCTCACTTTATCAAGCAAGAAATTTGTTCAAAGACTTGGGTTTCATTGATAAAAAAAAAAAAGTGATTAAAACCAGTGGTGAAAACAGCTCATCAAGGAAGCAAGATTTTAACTAAAAGAAGTCTTTCTTCATATCATATACACTATATAACAAATCCAGAGAATTCAAAATTTATTATTTTCAATAATGTATTTCTTCCCATCCCCCAGATGTAGCCAAGCTTCCAATAAAAACATTTTACAAAAAAAATTAATATTATTCCTGCAGATTTTATTAGATCTGTGTGATTTTTGTTACAAAACACAAGTGTCCTGCACCCAGGTATAGCCAAGTTTATTATAAGCACACCAGGTACATCACTGCATGACTACCTAACCTACAAAAGGCACAAACAGTCCTAGAGCTAACAACTAGCTATGTCCTCACTAGGTCTTCTGCCTAGAACCTCTGTGTAATTCCTTACATTCCACAGCATATATATGCTGCTGCCTTCTTCAGTCATAGTACAGGCAGTGCAAAAAGTTCTGTCACTCCACAGTAAAGTCAGGAGTCAAGACTCTACCATAAATATCTTAACTTTGACTAAAAAGAAAGAGAGAAGCCCTCACAGAATATTCAACACTACCTCCCAGCTAATTTCAACCTGTGAAGACGCTGGGTTTTGTTATGCTTAATTGGTACAACGACAACTTTGATTAACTGGAGTTTCAACTGCTAAACAGAACAGCAAAAGAGAACTCACATTTTTAGATATCTGATCTCAAAGGAGAGGGAATGGCTGCAGTGCTAAATATTGCCCTAAAAGTCCAAGCAGCGACTGTGTCTTGTCTCAGTCTTGAATTAAATATGCCATATAAAACCTGTCTAATACTAAAGCAAGCCTTTAAAATATGCCTAAAATTCAAACTAGTGTGGGTCAGAATATACCTGTATTTAGGTTTTTTTTACTTAAGGTGATTCATCTGTCTTACTGAGGTGCTGAAGATGCTTAGATTTAGAATGTAAGTATTATATTTACCACATTAGAACTCAGTAATTGTTTATGTACAAGAGTCTACAATTGCAATAAATGCTAAAATTAGTGAAAGGTGATTTAAAGGAAGGGAGAGGAAGGGAAGACCCCACCTGTCCACTTTAAAATACAGTGGCATAGCCAGTATGAGACAATCACGTTCCTTTAACTTCTGGATCTTCAGATGTTAACTACATGAAGCTGTTTTCCATTGTATCTGTTTTTCTTATCTCAACTTTCTTAATAGGCCTTCCTCTGGGGAAAACAACAGCAAGTGCCTTTTGCTGAAACAATGACAGTTACCTGTATTTCCTCTGTGCTAATAGGAACAAGAAAGGCTACAATGAGCACAAACACCCTATTTAACAAGGAATTCGAATCCAGATGGTACCTTACAACAAGTGTATCCTATAAGCCAATGACAGGCTGCTTCAAGCTCCTCTGAAAGCTTCTTAATGCATTATTTAAAAGTCTAGGAAAAAATGTCAAATAAGAAGATTATTCAGAGGCAAATGTTTCAACAGGAAAGTCGTACCCAGTAGTCGTAGAAACACTAACTGAACTCCAAGAGCA